>BOSO01016343.1:364-17440 GCA_018403395.1 Gorsachius goisagi
GTAAGGCAGAAGGAAAGCTTACATTTCTTCTCCATTATATTATCTGTAAAACAGGATGTCCTGCGTAGGTTCTTTTACTGAATATCGTACATTGAGAAAAAGCCTAAATTATATATGTGGTCCCAGTTAATGTAATAATGTGACATTGAATCAATGTCTTTATGCTAGAGTCTTACCTGTAGGTACAACACAATCAGTATAGGATTTCTCTCATGTATAAATTGCAAATATTTTAATGGGTAACATCAGTCACTTAAAAGAACAGACTTGAAGCAGGTGGTATTTAAGATCTTAATTGTCCGCTGGATCAGTCATTTTCTATCACCATCTAATTGTTTTTTCATGGGAGAGAGAGAAATAAGATCAAGGAATGGATCTGAACACCTTTAACTCTGAGGCTCCAATGAAAGTCTTCACATACAAAACGAGGTATTGCAAAAGATGCATGCTGTCTCATCTGCTGCACTCACACAAGTTGCTGATGACTATACCTTACAGAATGCATTGTTCTATAACAAACCTATTAGTAAAAAGCCATCTGTAACTTGTCAATGTTCAGATAAAGCCAACAGAAGAAGTATCTTTTGCTTACCTGTAAGAATGGGGAACTCTGCAGAAGCCCTTTCTTCATCAGTCTGTGATGGGTTGACCCTGGCCAGTGGCTATGCACCACACAGCCGCTTGGTCTCTCTCCCCCCTGCAGTAAGACAGGAAAGAGAACAGCAGGAGCAAAAGTAAGAAAACTCATGGGTTGAGCTGAAGACAGTTTAATAAGTGAAGGGAAGAGGAAGAAAAAAGATACACAAAACAAGTGATACAAAGGCGTTCACTCACCATCTCCCAGAAGCAGACTGATGCCCAGCCAGCCTCCAAGCAATGGCTACCTGCCCCAAAATTCCCTCTCCCCAGTTTTTATTGTTGAACACAGTGTTTTATATTCCTTTGGTCAATCTGGGTGTGTCCTGGCTGTGTCCCTTTCAAAATCCTTGCCCACCCCTAGCCTACTCACTATGGGGGGCAGAGTGGGAAAGAGGAAATTGTAAGGCTATGCAAACATTGTTTAGCAGCAGCCCAAACACTGGTGTGTTATCAACACCATCTTAACCACAAATCCAAAAGGAAAATTTACTCCTCCCCAGCCAAATGTAGTACACAGTCTTACTCTTTCCTTTTTTAAAATTAATCCTTTTATTTCATTTCAGCGCACCCATTTTGTCATTTAGACATGTTAGCAGAGAAGTGTGAGCATTGTGAAAGGTTCCAGGGTCACCTTCACTTTCTGTAGGTGTTCCACCTATATCTAGATAAGTGAATGATATAGGTCACTGTATCAAGGTGTGCATCTCTGGTTAAGATAATTTATTTTCTCCATCAGCCTTGGAAATGCTGCTGGAGCTTAATATAAATTAAATGCAGTGCTAAAACTAGTATGCCTCATAGACTATAGAAAAGACAGTTGGCTTCTGGAATCTGGGATGTCACAAGCATCTGCAAATATCACTTGGTAAGTCAAGTTTAGTTACGTATTGGCCATCACCCAAGCCCAGTAGCATTTCATTAATCTGAGGTATTGAATGTACATCTGAACCAGATATTACATTTAGCTTCCAGAAATCAATACAGAAATCAGATATGCTGGTAAGGTTCCGGAACTAATGTAATTAGGCTGCAGCATTCTCTGTATAATGCTGTAATGAGTAACTGTAGCATCTTCCATAATTTGCCTTTTACTATATTCCATAACTGTTCAAGATCTGAATCATTTGTAAAACTCTTCCAGGTTCAGGTGTTTCTGCTATAGAAGTAATCACATCCAAAAGCTTTTAATTAGCTATCTAATTTCTCCATGCTGCCCAAGAGCTGAGTAATCCCAAGTGGTATTTCTGGTCCTTTCATCAGGTTCCAGCTGCTTCTGAAATAAGCCGCTTGCCATGTGTCTTCTATGCCTACCGCTGTTTCAGGATAACATGATAAACCCGAGCCCTTCACCATTTTCTCACTAGCAAATTTTTTTGCTAAATTTCTCTATATGTCCATAACTCCAAAAGTTGTTAGAACAATAATTCATTTTCTCCAATGGAAAACAACAATACCCGATTGCCTATTTCTGTATCAGTAACAGGGTAAGCTTATTAAAGAATTGCTCTGAATACTGCTGCTGACTGTATTTTTTTTTCACAGTGAAAGGATTGAAAATGTTTTGCATTTTCTTCTGTCCTAATATGGGCTGCGTAACATTCTGATTTGTGGCCCCTTGTCTCTCAGGATTCCTGAAGTTGGGTCACCAGTCCCTGCAGGTTATTTTCCAGAGAGTAATGTAAAGGGTGAAAACCCTGTAAAATCTTCCAAATTTTGACAATCTTACTGATTCTGGCATTCAACGATCATCTCCTTTTGAAATGTTTTGGTTAGTGTACATTTACACCTTGCAGACACAGCATCATGGGCAAAAAAAAAAAATAGCTTAAATTGTGAACACTAAGTGGATAACTGAGTGTATGGGGAGGGCGAATATCCAAAACTGAAGCACACAGAGATACTAGAGGGACCTGAAGTAGGGGCAGCATGGTAAAAACTAAAGCAGTGTCAGAACAGCCTTTACAATGGTGTTGCAAGTACTTGTGTCCTCAGGTACCCCAGGGCTGGCTCTCAGCTAACATAGTGCACACATCCAGAGGGGTTGTGGAGTTGCCTTCTCTGGAGATATTCAAAACCCGCCTAAATGATGTCCTGTGCAACCTGCTCTAGGTGAACCTGCTTTAACAGAGGGTTTGGACTAGATCATCTCCGGAGGTCCCTTCCAATCCTTGCCATTCTGTGACTCTGTGATCCCTGGCACTGTCTGCTTGCGCCAAGGGACTGTGCTGTTTCAGCCTGGGTCACCACTCATGGACCGGTAGTGATTCCAGAAGGCTCCAGGTGAATATAAACAAGAGTCTATATCAGAAAAGAGACTAATCAAATTCAAGATCAGGTACTCTTTTTCTATAGCTGGAATACCTTCACAGGGGTGAAGAGGGGAAGTAGATACCTAGCTATAAATTCATAAGTTGTTATAATTTGAACTCCATGTATGTCCATAGGGACAAGCTTTAAAGCTCAAAATGCTAGGTTGCTTGCCATGTACTACATACTGTTATACACTCCAAAATTATTGTATAATTGTTTGCTGCTGGTGCTGTGTAAAGCTGGGCATTGTAGTTCATGGGATTTGGACACTTTGAATAGCCTCAGTTCCATGGTTTTCCATCCATTTAACTATTATTGTGTATCAATGACATCGTCTTCCAAGACTTGCTCTTCAAGGGCTTTCAGATTTCCGTCGGATTGCTTCAAGGGAAAAAATAAACCATTATTGCTCTCTACACCTGGTAACATTAAAGAGCCAAAACAGCCACAGGGCTGAGATAAATAGCTGAAGAATGTGCTAGGGAGGGTTTTCCATCTCATACATCCTCAACAGAAGTGTTAACTAAATTACATTAATGGTGTCAAATTACACTTGTGAAACCTAATGAAGAGAACAGTGCATGCAAAGAGAGACTTTGGCCTTGTAGGTGGTTTTTTTGCCAGTAACTATATGACAGCCTGAAAGGATATATCATGTCTTAGATCTCAGGCTGAGCATGCAGGGGTGCAGCTGGGAGGATTTTAATTTTTTAACCTAGAACCTAAGCATATATGATACAGAGTCACTGATCACAAAAAAGTCCTGTCATGCTGCTGTTACACTGACAGAAGTCAAGACTATTCTACAACTCAGGAAATAAAGATAGCTCTATTGTTTCATGGTCATTGTATTCCAGCTTAAGTTAAATAATACGCATGTGATGAACCAGCTCACATCTCAAAATCTAAATTTTCTGCACTACTACATCATCACTTCAAAACTGGCTTGTTAGATGAGAGTGGAATAAGACTTGCTAAGAAATGGCAAATAGTAGCCTGAATATATTTTGCAGCCCCTTTGAAATATGTCTGAAGAGTATGTTTCAGAATCTCACATAGAAAAGAATGAAAAGACTGCTGTCCTGCCATTAAATAGGAAACTATACTGTAATTCTAAGATACTGGTTTTGTGATCAAGGTGAGATTTCTCAAAGATGCTGCATGACTGGAAATGAAGAGACACTTATCTGCTGAATCAGGCCTAAAAAGGAAAAATGGCTCCCGCAGTATATGGCTAATCCTCTGCTATCACACATTGCTGGAATATTTCACTCCAAAGTTACCTAGAGAAAATATTTGTGAAGTTATTAACATTTTTGTATGAAACTCCCATGACAGCACTGCAGGGAAGTTTTGATGCAGTTGCTGTATCTTTTCATAGAGCTCTGCACTATGGATTTAAATGATTTTATAATGCTTTTAGCATGCACTAAAAAAAAAGAAAACACTTTCTATTGACTTTTATTGATGGTTGCAAAGATCTCACTGCAGAGACCTTGGAAATCTAAACCCCAAGTGTTTAAAATGCAATAAAAGGATTTCCATATGTTATTATTTTTAGGAGAACATGATTTTTGAAGGTGCAAGTTTGGGAGTGTTGAGTAAACAGAACTCTTCTTTTTCCTGGAAATCAATTTTATTTTACAGAAACATTTGTACTTATTGATACAAATGCCATGCAGAAGCAGCCAATTACAGACAATAACAGAATCAAAGAAAAATAAAAGAATTATAATATTGAAAATTAGAAGTTGAACTGCAAGCTCAAAGACACTACATAGGAGTAACCTAGAGAAAAATATATTCAGACAAGTATCCACTAATGAATGATCCTATAGAGTCAATCACACTCACCACAACCAGGGAAAAGTTCATGGAAAGAGAAGTGCATTCAGCTTGCAGCCCTCCCTGAGAAGCCTTCTCAGTGCACTGCCAGACGCTATCACCTCTGCTCCCCCTGCAGGGAATGGAAGCATCTCTGCTGAAAGTCTTCTCTGACATGCCTCAGCCCACCACCAGGCACCTGTGGCAACAGCTAAAGTAAGCAAAAGAGCTGTGGGAGCCTCCACCCACACACCCTCTTCTCATTGGCTAATTATTATTTTTTTAGATAATTAATGAATATGGTATTTAATAAGTTAATTGCATAGAGCCACATTTAAACTCCTGCTCTGGCTTTTATTTCTTGCTTGCTGGCTTCTGGGCATGTATATGCCTAGCTTTCCACATTGCTAATCCTTGCTGTATCTTGGCTTGCTGATTTGACTTCCCAGCTTGACCTCAGACCTGCCTTGTTGCTTTTCCAGCAGTCCCTGAGCTGTGATTAACCCCAGTTACTGCCATGGGACTTTCTCTGCTTTCCTTAAGGGCTGTATTGCTTGCTTGTGAGCCTGCCTGGCTGCCATCCTCAACTCCTGACTTGTCCTCTGTTGAGGAGTGACTCAACTCTGGATGCTCCCTACCACCTTCCTGATAAGTAAGTGTTTCATGTGTATAAACAGCAGTCTTTACAGAGCCTGCTGAATCAGTGGGGAGCTCAACAAGCTGCAAAATGACTAGGAAAGTGCTAAAGTTTTAGTTATGTACTACAACTTAATGTGGAAGTAGAAGCTTTTTTAAATGCCAAGACTTAAGTAATATAAGTGCCAACAAGTCAGATATTTAAGTGTACATAAGATATGCTGTAAGATGGAAAATTATAAACACTAGCATCTAACAGGTGGGATTTCAGTTACCTCTTTGTTCTCTTCACTTAATAATTGTACAACACAACAGCATGGCAAAATATTCTTACTATAATTACTCAAAGGAGATACCATAAAAGTTAATTTGCAAAGTTTAAATTTTATAGGCATATATATGGGTCTCTGTAACTACATAGGCCTCTAAGGACTGTATATGGACATAAGAGATAAAGGATTTATCTGTTAGCTTTTGTCATCATTACATAGCTAAATGTTTAAGGGCACTTTAGAATATACCTTTTGTGGCTGTAATGCTAATATCTGAACTTGTGTATAAAACCTTGAAAAATAGATATTAGCACTATAATGTATATGCCAATAGAGACTTTCTGTCAGTATTAAAAGATTCTGAATATTTGACATAACTATCTTCTTCAGTAGATTTTTTTCTGAAATGCCTGGAAATACTTCAAGCATTAGAGGTAAAGAGTGTGGTTGACCATCAATAGGCTTTTAATTGTAATATTTGACTTGTGGTTTATGATAATGACTGTGTGGCAAGGTTTTGGTAGCTGAGGGGGAGAGGGGGTGTATAGGGGTGGCTTCTCTGAGAAGCTGCTAGAAGCTTCCCTCATGTCTGATAGAGCCAATGCCAGCTGGCTCCAAGAAGGACCTGCTGCTGGCCAAGGCTGAGCCCATCAGTGATGGTGATAGCACCTCTGTGATTACATATTTATGAAGCAGGGGGAGGGAACCCTGTGCAATTGTAGCTGGAGAGAGGACATGAGAGGCACAGCCCTACAGGCACCCAGGTCATTGTAGAAGGAGGGGGAGGAGATGCTCCAGGCATGGGTATGGAGATTTCCCTGCAGCCCGTGGTGAAGACCATGGTGAGACAGGCTGTCTCCCTGCAGCCCATGGAGCCCCATGATAGAGCAGATATCCACCTGCAGCCTGGGGAGGACCCCATGCTGGAGCAGGGGTATGCCCCCAAAGGAGGCTGTGACCTTGTGGGAAGCCTGCACTGGAGCAGGCTCCTGGCAGCACCTGTGAACCCATAGAGAGAGGAGCCCAGGCTGGAGCAGGTTTGCTGGCAGGGCTGGTGACCTTGTGGGGGGCCACGCTGGAGCAGTCTGTTCCTGAGGGACTGCACTCTGTGGAAGGGAGTTCATGGAGAACTGTAGCCTGTGGGAAAGACTCATGTTGGAGAAGTTTGTGGAGGAGTGTTTCCTGTGGGAGGGACCCCAGGCTGGAGCAGGGGCAGAGTGTGAGGAGTCTTCTCCTGAGGAGGAAGGAGCAGCAAAGACAACGTGTGATGAACTGACCCCATCTCCCTGTGCTGCTCAGACAGAGGAGGTAGAGAAATTGTGAGTGAAGTTAAGCCTGGGAAGAATGGAGGGGTGGGAGGAAAGTATTTTTAAGATTTATTTTTTATTTCTTACTATCCTACTCTGATTTTGACTGGCAATTAATTTCCCTGAGTCAAGTTTGTTTTGCCTGTGAAATAAATTGGTGAGTGATCTCTCTCTGTCCTTATCTCAACCCTTGAGCCTTTAGTTACATTTTTCTCTCCCTTGTCCAGCTGAGGAGGGGAGTGATAGAGCAGCTTTGGTGGGTACCTGGTGTCCAGCCAGGGTCAACCCACCATAAGCAATAAGTACCCAGTAAGGTTGAGAAGGTATTTCCTTCCCTGTTATGCTGGGTGGAGACTCTGTTTAGCTAATTATCAACTTAAATGTTTCTATTCCTGCAAGTCGTCTTTTTCAAAGTGGAAAAGATGCTCGGATCCATGAAGCATCTTGTGTCTATTAGAGTTGTCACCTAACAGTAAGTTTATTGAAGTCTAAATAAGATCATATAATCAGCTGCTTATACTACCAGGACAGGCATGAAAATCCAAGGGAAGTAGAAATCTGAACAAGCTGTGTGTAGTCTCTGTGAACATTCTTGTGTTATACTTCAGGCGAATTTTGCTTCTGGTTAAGAAGGGATCAGTCATCATTAAAACTGCAGAAAGCAAGCTGAGCAAGCCACTGCAGCATTAGCCTATACTCACCCAGATGAAACCACAGCACTACAGCTGCTGACATTTCTTTTCGTTCATCTGTGCCTCTGTTACTCTTCGGTAGGCCACCCACTGTTCGCTTGCATATTGCTGTATATGCATGTTGGAGATTATGCACTACCATGCTCTATTTCTCTAAATTTTCCTTTAAATAAAAAGAGCCCCAAGGCTTTCTAGCTGCATGGTTTTCAACCAACATAAAGCTTGGATTAATGATGCCTATTAAACTCATCTCTTCTCTGATAGGCGTTTCTCAGTTTAACACGTATATTGGCTAAAATAACAAGTCCCCCACCTGTTGGTTTTATTAAGTAATACTGGTGTCAGTGTAAGTAGTGTTTGCTTATCAGAAAGATTGGGTTATCAGAATATTAGGAATGTGGTAAAACTCAAAACTATTGAGTGGGTCAGAGAATATTCTTAAAAATTAAGTTTGTTCCATCAAGCAGCTATTGGCCTGAAGCAGGTATAGGAAATGAGGTACGCTGCATCCACTAGTCTGAAAAAATCTTCACATTTTCATGAGTCAAGTAGTTAGGATAACTGGTGTTATGCTATTACGACTACTAATTAGCCTTTATTAAAAAAAAAACCCTCACAACTGTCAAAAGGGTTAACTGAAAAATGAATGCAGGCTGAAAGAATAAGCATATTTAGCTGCTTGACTTTCAAAATTCCATTGCAGTATTTTTGCCTTTCTGACAAGGGCAATGAAAGTGTTGGTTAAATCTGGACAGCAAAGTGGCTACCAGCAGCCTATATTTGCACCAAGAAAGAAGGATTCTGGGTTTTTATGTATTGGGTTTTCTCTTAGTCCCCTTCACATGTATTTATGGGGCTTGTACTTATGTACATCTTGCAGAACCTCCCTATGCTTCAGTGCACTGAATCCATCCTTCTAATACTAGGAGAACCTTTTATATTAGGGTTTAGGCTGAGGGAAGGTTTAGCTGCAAATAATCCCTTTTGGTCCAGCTGACTAGGATTTGGACCATAAAACCCATCAGTACCATTGCCTGCTTGATGTTCTGACTTCTCTGCCTTTTGGCTAGGATGTTTCTCATTTGTAGATTAGGAGCCAAAGTTTTGCTAGCTTCTCTCTTCTGAACACTGTGCAGCCTGGAGTATCAGAACAATGCCAAGCTTGGCTTTCTGGTCACGTTTCTCACACTAGCAATCAGAGCAGGCAAGAAGCTTGCACTGAAAGAATAGCGTGGCTATTAGAGAGCCAAAATAGGCACATAAACAAGATCTGCATGTGTGATGCAGGCAAGTAAGCTGAGGTGTCTGTGTCAGACTAATAGTGGTGGAGTATAAATTTGTAAAGGCACACTGAAGTTTATTCTTGCAAAGATGCTGTGGGTCTAAACTAATGTTCACTTTGGCACTCAGATGGATTGGCAAACTTGAGCCCAAACTTGTGCACACCTACCCTGAGAGGCAGTTGATGTGTAGCCTTTCAGATTCTTTGTCTGCATTAATGTAAATACTAATAAATTTAACTTCTAACTTTACACTATTCACAAGAAGACATAGATGCTGTTTATTCTTTGTCTGCTCAGGAAACAAATCAGTAATTGATCTTTTTCTAAATATATATATATTTCAGAGAAGTCAGTACTAGATTTAGAAATGCTGGGACTGCAGCAATTTTCTCATCAGGCTGGGCGGATGGCTCTTGGAGCCACCGTTTGTGCTTCTTCACATCATTCACCTTATGCGTATGAAGGTATCAATATCCACTTGCATCCTTCTGAGCCACGCATCCTCTCAAGAATTCAGTATGGTCATCTTCCCTAAAACCTGGTCATGATAAAGCAACCTTAACCCAGCATATTTCAGAAAATTAGCAGCCGAAAGGATTTATATAGTGCAAGATTTCTTTAGAGGCGATGCTGAAGTTTTTTTAAAGTTGAAATATTTGTGGCAGACACTTTTCTTTAGCTCTGCAATATTTGGTATGAAAAGCACATTGTCCCCTGAACTAGCAGAAGTAGGAGGAAAAGAGATATTAATCACAATATAACGCATAGCCTAGTTCTGTGATCAACACTGAATCATGCCACAGAACTCTAAAAGCATCGGATTGGAAACTCTAGAAGGTGAGGGCAGGGGAAGCTCTGACTAGTCAGAGGCTTTTTGTTATTGCTTTATATTACACATTACACTAATCCTTAACAACACTAAAAAAAAAATAAAAACAAGCAAACAAAAACTTACCAGGCCTATCTCCAAATCCTACAGGAGTCATCCCATAAAGCAACTCTTGCTCTTCTGGAGATTTTTCTCATGATTGAAACATGATTAGCATATAAAGAGTAACAGCATATTGAAAAAAACCTGAAAATGTATAGGTTAGAGATATTTTTTTTTTCTCCCAATCTGTTTGGCCCATTATATATGGTTCAAACAGTGTACAGCAGGAAAGACATGTATTACTGATTTCTGTGGGATGCTTCATAAAACTTTTAGGATGTTTTCTATTTTCTAGCGAATTCCCTCCTCCTAATATCAAAGCGAATAAGATTTGACATGTGGAACTAGTAACAGCTAATATTTTCTTTCATTTTCAAAAATCACTGAATATTTATCTATGCTTTGACTTCTAAGTGCCTAATTAATGATACCTATCCTTCTGATATTACTTAGACCCAAAATCTAATAATTTTTGTGCATTAAAAAGAACACATTAACTAAATCACCAAAATTTCAAGCTTACAAATTATTGTTTTACATCATACCAGTACATGTCTTAACACCCTTGGAGCTTTATATTTTCTATAGAACTTTCTCTTTTTTCCCCCTCCCTTTACTGAGATTTTCTAGTCTCTCAAACAGGCATTTTTTTGTTATCTTGTTATAGTGTGGCATTGTAAGAACTTGACTCTGTGTTGTTTTGTTGGTTTTTCACTTACTGTTCTAGACAGAAAGACTTACTGGTAACTCTAGGAAATAACACTGAGAAATAATAGGGGGGGGGGGGGGGGGGCCGGCGCCCCCGGCCCCCCCCCCCCCCCCCCCCCCCCCCCCAACCCAACCCCCCCCCCCCCCCCCCCCCCCCCCACCCCCCCCAAAAAAAAAAGTGCAAAAGTGAAAGGTGTGTAGGTGAAGGTTTTGTAAGGAACTGAGGCTTGGAAAGGAAAACAATAATCTTGTAAGCCTGAAGTTGCACAGAAAAATCCTTAGGACTAGGGGGGAGATAGACACACAAAATAAAGAAACAGAAGTGTTTAGGTTCAGGAATACTGTTATAGGACTGGGGATTTTGGAAATGTAAAAACTAACAAGAGTTTTGGGGTATTCCCTAATACTTCAAGAGCAAAATGAGAGAGTAAAGCACAAGAGCAGATGAAGAAAGGATGAAAGAAGCCCAGCCTTCAGAAGACTAGAGGCTTTCACAAAATTCTAGGATGAAAGACTTGTTTACACCTAGCTCTGTAAGCCTGCAGTCCTTCCAGACTTTAAATTGGGTTTAAGGAACTGCTGAGATACCTCTCTAGCTAAAGGTGCTGCAACCTGATGAGCAACAGGTACAAAGGAAAACCTGAAACAAAGGCATGATCCTACCCTGGGTTTGAAGAATCCTGCTGTTTGGTGATACTCTAAAGAAATAACTCATTGCGCTGATCGGTATGATCAGCGATGATATGCTTGATCTGTTTTGTCTGGTAAAATGAAGCACAGATAACTTGTACAAATACAAGCTTTCTCTCTTGACTCTGAAAAGATCAAAGGTTGTTTTCATTTCAAATATATTTAAGTGAAATGTTGGAGGGAGCATAGCTTTCAGCACAAAGACTTGAACTCAAATAGCTGTTATTGAAGGCCTTAGCTTATTGAATCAATTTGCTTTGATTATTCACTGGAATGAAGGTATACATAAAACTATTTGTTAATGATTTTTGTACTATTACCCATATTTTTCAGCATAAGATTTTGGGAAAATTTGCTTGTAACTGAATATATTGTGCTGAATCTGTCCTGCACCTTTTGCAGGAGTTTCTAATCGTTTTAATAGTCTAGCAAAGCAGCACTTATCAAACTGGTGCTATGATGCAAGGGCAGGAGGAGCAGACAAGGTGTACAGCACTGCAATGTGCTCTTACCCAGCTGTCATTTTTATGCAGCACAAAGTTCTTCAATTTGAATGAAATAAGATGTGGATCAAGAGATGTGTCTCAATACACATCTATTTGTTTGTGTTAGTTACACAGATCATCCCTGTCCCACCTCCTATATTTTTCTTCCTAATAATCCTTATGGATCAAGCAAAAATGTAAGACACAAGATTTAAAACTCTTTTCCACACTGATTTTAGGGCTCAGACAACTTTCTCTGTGCGACGTGTGTTTAATAAGTGTGTGTTTAATAACAAAGAGATTGCAAAAATCTGAAGTGAGTTGCTAGGTAATGGAGTAAGAATTTTTTTCTATAAATATGGATGCTAAATACTTTTCCTAATTCAAAAGAAAATTCTCATGTTATGAGAGAAAGGCTTTATGGAATTTGTCAAAATATGGACTTTAGAAAGTCCATATTTTAGAGTGTTTCTTCTATAACTTAATCTGACAAACTGGATGAACATCTGATGATTAATTTCTCAGTTTTGGAGACCTCAAGGGAAGTTGTTATATTTATATTAGCAAAGCCAGGCCTGAACTGCTTTTTGTATCTATAGGTGTATTTGCACTCATATTTGATTTCCAGCTGCAAATCTGAAGTCATATGAACTTCAAACAAATTCAATATTTTGGTTTCAGTTAAATAACTTACTACAGTTTCTTTCTTATAGATATTTAGGACTTCTAATACTTACCAGTGACCAGCAGCAATTAAATAAGATCAAGTGTTAGTTATGGAGACCACAAAATAAGTTGTGTATGGGTCTACAGAACAGATACTTTGGTGTAGTATAGAATTCAGTCTTAACAGACCTGGTGGCAACACTCAGTCCACAGTTATGCTTAAAAGAATATAATGAAGAACAAGAACTCCAAAGATATGCAGAAATTATGTGCTGAAAGTCTATCTCAGGAATATTATTTGAACATCCAACTTTCCATTAAGTGTTCTGGAAGTTTAGTATTTGATCTCAGTTATATCCTGCTAGTCTCTAGCTCAGGGTGATGACATAGATGTGCTGGACAGACATAAGAAAGCTGTGGGCATAATTATCTTTTGCAACAGGTATGCAAATCCCCTGATGTGAATGACTTTATGGAGGATAGGATTTGGGTTCATATTCATAATTCTGTTCTCACTAGAAACAGCTGGCTTTAAAAAAGATTTTTATGTTTAAAAACAGATTCCTTGAAGGGCAAGTCTGCACTCTTGCTCTTCCTGAATACCAAGGGGAGATATAGAAAGACATTACTTGTGCTGTGCTAAGAACTGGGTGAGAGGCAACAGTGTTTAGATAGTGAAAAGGAGTTAAAATTGTGAGGGCTTTTTTTGTAATGTAAATCAGCAAAAGAGGGAGAAAAATTGTTCTACAATTCTTTCCGTCAAGGACTTCCATCTCTTTGTAGGAAGAACCACATAGGACTATTGTGCTATAAAATCCATGAACATCAATTCACTTCCTCAAAGTCTCTTTGCTGTGCAGGAACAATTATCAGGCTGTCTTCTAGTGCCAAGCACCAATTCCCTCACCAGACTCCTTTGTAGAGGCTCAGTTCCTCACTGCTCCCAAAGTCTGGCTCCCTTTTCCCTCTTCCCCCTCTCAGCTGGAGCCATTCAAGGGACTGAAGGAGCTATTGTTGCTGCCTGTTTCGGGAAATGGCAGATAATAGATGGAATAGCCCACCACCATTCTGAAAGACTCCAATACCACAGTTGGTGCTTAAAGCAATGTGAAGTGGGGTACCCCAGCCTTTGGCTTTCTGCCCTTCTATTTTCGGAGTATTTCGTTTTGTTGAGAAAGAACTGTGCCATGATATCACTTCTTTCAGGCACTCCAAGTGGACCTACATGGTTAGGACCTTCTCCAGCTGAATTAGAAGACACTGTTGTCACTGTGTGTGATAGTGATGGTCACCCCCCCCGCAAAAGGTGGGGATGCCTGTACTATACTGCCACTGAAGTTATAGCTGAAGGACTCTCCTACCAGAGTCAAACTCCCTCTGATCACAGAACTTGGCCAAGCTGGGACATAAACCAGCTGTTGACAACCATATCCTCCAACTTCACCAAATACCCTGGTGTACCCAACTTTACCCTAGTACCAAGTAAAACCTGGAGATGAAACTCACTATCTTTATTTCTGCTGGATAGATAGAAATTAATTAAGACTTTGTTCAGTGAGGAACAGAGTCTGACCTGAACTCACCTGAATACAGATGAAGACATTATTCCACATCATATCACACTGAAGATTAGATGAGTTATATTTTATAAGTTTTATTGTTTCGAATTGGGGGGGACTGAGAAAGAATTAAGTAAATGCTAAATGTTGTGCCAAAATGAGTCCCAAGATGGAGATTTTTATAAAATGGCTATTAACAACCCTGTAACACCAAAGGCATTAAGAGCAGTATAGGAAAGGACTGGAGGAGGGAATGTTTGAAGAAGAATAGTAAAGGGGTAAATAAATAAGCAAGAGGACAGGCAATAGCCAAGAAACTCCAATGTCTCACTTGTCATTTCAAAGTGATTTTTTTTTCTCCCGGCATGCCTTTACTAGGTATCAAATGGATTTTTAGATCTAGAACTTCCTTCAGGGATTTGTGTGGTACTTAGCCAGGAACCTTAGGTAACTGGTTTATATCTCATTGCATAATTTTAGTGCTAGACACATGTTTAGTGGTGATATAGCTCATTGATTGCAGAGAACACATCATATTTCTGCTATTTTATTTCTGTCTCATAAAACTAGAACATCAGTAACTATTTTGAGAAAGAATATCCTTAATATAGGAGAACAGTGAATCTTAGGTGGAGAAATTTTACTTTAATGAAGTTGTTTAGGATGCTTTCTGGTTTATAATATTTTGTTTCTTTCATATGCTATACTTTCAGCAAATGCTGTCAGGCTTTTCTGGGGCTTCAGTGATAGTCTTGAAACATTCCCAAGAGCCTGGCAGCTATCCATCCTCTATAGATCTCTCCTGCTCTCTGAATGTGCCATTTTCAGCTGACTACTTGGGAAGCTTCATTTCCATATGCTCCAGATTCTAGTAATTCCAAATACACTTTCTCTGCTGAAATGGAAAATAATTTCTTCTCAAGTTTCCCACATAAACATGATTATTCTGAAAAAAAAAAAAAATCCTAACACTACCAAAAAGAAACTTCATACCTGTTTTTTTTATTATTTTAAACCATTGTCCTCCATTTAGTTGTGAATGCCCCCTGTAATGCATTGATCCCAAACTGAAATGGCATCAGTTAATTGCCTATACCTCTTTCCTAAAGTAAAAATTCCTACTTACTCTTTTCCCCCTTGAAATACTGGGAAATGGCAGTGGATTTGCAAGAATCCACATTACTGATAACTGCCACAGTGTTTGTTAGTGCATGGACATGATTTAACGAGTTCCTTTCCTCTATCTTACTAGTGCAAAGAAGTTTCATTTAAATTTCAGCTTACTGGGCAAGAAGCACAGGGGAAAGGAGGAGTTTCACTCTTGAGATCAAAGAGATAAAACCCATATAGATGCTAATCCTAGAATTTCCAGAGGCTGAATATAGGTCTTTAGCAAGTGCATTAATTAACTGTAACTGGCAAGGCTGCAAATGACTTATTTCTAAAACTATATTTTTAAGCTGTCATTCCTCTACAGCATAATGTACACGGAGACATTTTCTTTTGCTAACTTTGGCTCAGCGCTGATAGTGGAGCACTGCAAATGGGGCAGCTGACTAGAAAGTTTACTGTTGTGTTTTGTAGGTTTATGTCTGCATGTTTAAACAACTAGAACTCCAACAAGCTAGTGTTAACCTGCTACCCCAGTGACAGAACTGCCACACATCTGGGCTCTCCCAAGAAGTTTTTCCTATTCAGGATTCCTCTGGATGACCTTGAAGACTGTATTTGGGGTTTCCAGATTTATTTCAGCTCTGTGTCCTCAGAAAGCTTCTGTGCATCCAGGAGATCCTGCAGGTGTTCACCATGTGTGGCTCAGTCTGAGGACACATACACCATCCAGGGGATGCTCTTGAGAGCTCTCACCCCGACTATGGCATTGCAGGAGAGTAGCTGGTCCGGGCTGGAGCAGACCCAGCAACGTTCAGAAGAGCGTGATGAAACACTGATACTCTGCACAAGTGCAGTGAGACTGACAGTCTGAACCCCTGCAGCCAACTGCACTACTGATGTGCTGGTGATGCATACCTGCACAACTGAGAAGGGCTTCAACCATTTTCTGGCATTGAAAGGCCACAGTAGAGGAGAGAGAATGAACTGCTGTCTGCATCTGTGGTACACGGGATGAAAAGGAATGGCCTTAAACGGCAGAAGATGGTTTCCAGTCAGACACTGGCTAAGTTTTATGTGTAAGAGCTGCAAAGCACTGAAATGGGTGGCCTAGGGAGACTGGAATCTTCGTCATTGGAAATACTCAACAACCAGTGAAACAAGCACCTGTCAGGAGATAGATCCTGCTTTAGAGAGGATACTAGGCTAGATGATCTCCTCAGGTTCCTTCTAGGTTTATTTCCTTACGATTGTATACACAATAAGTCTGACATGTCCCAAAAGTTTCCAATTACTGCACGCAAACAAACCATCTGTGCAAAGCAATCTCAATATGTCTGATGCTTCCTGGGAGCATTTTACTTACTGAAACAGAAATCTAACAGTTCTACCCATTTATACAAATGTCTGTCCAGAGTCACTGGGAAAAAGTCTGGTAGAGACACCAATCCAAAAATATTTTTCTTGTTTACTTAGCACTGACTGTTTAATTTGAGTAATGCCTGATTCACCCAAGAACAGTGTGTGTTGAAGATACCTAACATCCTGCAGGTGTTACAATGCAGTCATGCCTTTTGTCCTGGTTTCAGTTGGGACAGAGTTAATTTTCTTCCTAGTAGGTAGCATAGTGCTGTGTTTGGGATTTAGTACTAGAAGAATGTTGATAACACACTGATGTTTTAGTTGTTGCTAAGTAGTGCTTTGACTACTCGAGGACTTTTTGAGCTTCTCCTGCTCGGCCAGGTGCATAACAAGCTGGGAGGGAGCACAGCTAGGACAACTAACTCAAACTGACCAAAGAGCTATTCCATACCATATAATGTCATGCTCGGGGGGAGTTAGTTGGTCAGAGTGGGGAAGAGTGATCGCTGCTTGGGATGGGCTGGACATCATTTGGCAGGTGATAAGCAACTGCATTGCGCATTGGAAGTAGGTGCTAGAAGGAGCACCCCCCTTTTAGGGGA
>BOSO01016344.1:0-12891 GCA_018403395.1 Gorsachius goisagi
CCTGTGGGTGGGTGCCCCCTGCCTGTGAGTGGGTGCCCCCTGCCCGTGGGTGGGTGCCCCTCTGCCCATGGGTGCCCCTCTGCCTGTGGGTGGGTGCCCCCTGCCCGTGAGTGGGTGCCCCTCTGCCCATGGGTGCCCCTCTGCCTGTGGGTGGGTGCCCCCTGCCTGTGAGTGGGTGCCCCTCTGCCCATGGGTGGGTGCCCCTTTGCCTCTGGATGACCCTCTGCCCATGGGTGCCCCCCTGCCCGTGGGTGCCCCTCTGCCTGTGGGTGAGTGCCCCTCTGCCCATGGGTGCCCCCCTGCCTGTGGGTGCCCCTCTGCCCATGGGTGCCCCTCTGCCTGTGGGTGCCCCTCTGCCTGTGGGTGAGTGCCCCTCTGCCCATGGGTGCCCCCCTGCCCATGGGTGCCCCCCTGCCCATGGGTGCCCCCCTGCCCAGGGCGTCATTCCAAAACTTTCCCCGCGGGCAGGCTATGGCTGCTGGCGAGCTCCATGGGTGGCCCTGCCGTACCCGCCGCTGCCCTCCCGGGAGCCAGCGCCCTGCGCCCCGCACCCCCTGCCTCCGCCCGCCGGTGAGCGCGGCGCCGCCACAGAACCGCCCGGGCCCGAGGAGGGGCCGACGGGCTCCACACCCCCGCAGCTGCCCCCCGCTCGGCCCCAGCGCCCGGGGCCGGGCTCGCCCCCGCAGCACCCATCTCCTTGCGCCGCTTCCAACCGGGGGCCAGGTCGGCGCCGGCTCAGAGCCTGCGTTCAGACAGGCGCATTATTTATATGCATCGTAATATCCTTCTGTTGGCAGAAGAGACTTGAACCTGTCGAGGGCAAACTCAAGTCTCTCCCAGGGCCTGGCAAAAGAAAATAGCAGCATTTAACCGCGATGAAAGTCACAGCGTAAACGGGGACGCAGAGAGAATAATTGCATGGCTGGAAAGCTGGGCTCCATGTTATCATTACACATTGAATTCTTGGTCTGTAAGTACAGGGACGGCGTTAACCCCGGCAGAAGATGAAGGTTATAAAAGAGGCATTACTTGGAAAGGTCAGCAGGCTATTCAAACATGGTGCAGATGCAATACAAAGATTCAATACCGAGAGCTATTTGCAGTGGCTTGGAGAGGCAAGGCGAGTGGGAAAGGCAGGCACTTGCCCGTTTGCTACAGGGACCGGGAGGCTCCGCGTGCAGCCCACCGGCCGAGCCGGAGCCCGGGCAGGATGAGCCCCGGTTCAGCCCTGCTCGCGCCTGGGCGCTACTTAGCGGAGCTGCGGGGCCACCAGGCAGCTCTGCGGGGCCACCGGGCAGTTCTGCGGGGCCACCAGGCAGCTCTGCGGGGCCACCAGGCAGCCAGCCACAGCCAAGCCCTGCCCGCCCTGCCTGGAGATGAGAGGCAATGAAAGGCAAAGCAAAAAGGGAGAGGCAGCTCCTCTCTCTCGGTCCCTCTGAGGTCTGGCCGCGGACTGCCGTCGATCCGATCGCTAATTCAACATATTTGGACAGTTAAGGCATTTTTTTTTCTTTTAGGAGAGACATCTCTAGGTTAAGCGCTGTACTGCAGCCCCTACACGCCATGTCCGGGGTATCCACAACACAACAGCTCCTATGGTTGATGGAGAGACCCATCAGACTCTACATTTTTATAAAAGATTGTTTGGTTGGCTCATGAGGCGGTGTCGTTATTGCCAAAGGGTTTTGCTCCCCGAGCCTCCGCTGAATACCGTATTACTTTGCCATGCTCAGAAACTAAAATTACAACAATTTAATTTTGAATATGGTGGCATTATTACCATTTGTATTTGCCATTTCATAAGACTTTTCATTTCAACTGCTTTGCTTGCCTGTCAAGAGGAAAAACCTTCAATCCATCGGCTTTTACCAGAGAGAGCCGCGCCGGAATGTAATGCAGGATTGTATATTTCTTCTCTAATGCTCTTTTGAACAAAATCATCTATTTCATCAACAGTATATCAGCGGTGACCAAAGACCATTAAATAATGCATCTCACTCAGGAGCAGTGGAGCAGGGAAAGGGCTCTGACCTGTTTTAAACCTTATTACTTTCTTGCATTATGCCCCTCACTGCAATCTTTTTGTTTAAGTGATTTCAGCCGAGGCGTTGCTTCCTGCCTTAAAGCGCCCGGCAGACATGTTACCGCCGAGGAGCCCGGCGGGCTCAGCCTCGGCATTTCCCGTCCCACCCCAAACCCAGCCTCTGTGCCTTAATCTTTGTTAACCTTGCCAGCGCACACGCAGGCGGGCGCGTGTCGGGGCTCCGGCGTGGGTAACGTCCCTCTTTAGTTTGGGTTGCCTGGGCAGGGGCTTCCCCTTTGATTTGGGCTCGGGGCTTTACATCCCATCAAGCTTTTGGGGCGCGCAATTAGCAGTCACGGGGTTGGGGAAGTGTGCGGGGAAATGAATCTGGGGTGGAACAGCCCAGACAAAGAAGAGGCAGTCATAGCGGTCAGGACCGGTGCTGCAGACCGGTTTAGGGAATGTGGCAGCATGAAGGAGCTACTTTGATTTCCCTGGAAGCCCGGCGCTGCCCGTGCCAGAAGGAGCGTCGCAGCACCAGGAGCCTGGCCCCGGGGAGCCGGCGATGGCCACCGTGAGCCGTGCGACGCTGTCCCCTTCCTCCCCCCGCGGAGCCCTGCGCCCCGGCTCCGCTCTGCTTCCCAGGGAGGCACGGGGCCGGCTCCAGGGCTGCGGAGCGTGGCCATCCCCACGCCATCCCCACACCAGCCCCACGCCAGCCCCACGCCAGCCCCACGCTATCCCCATGCCAGCCCCATGCCATCCCCATGCCAGCCCCACGCCAGTCCCACGCCAGCCCCACGCCAGCCCCACGCCAGCCCCATGCCAGTCCCACACCAGCCCCATGCCAGTCCCACGCCAGCCCCACACCATCCCTACACCAGCCCCATGCCATCCCCACGCCAGCCCCACATCAGCCCCACGCCATCCCTATGCCATCCCCACGCCATCCCCATGCCATCCCCACACCAGCCCCATGCCAGTCCCATGTGGCCCTGCCCAGGCGGGAATCCCCTGACATGGGCACACAGCCGAGCAGCGGTCCCTGCTTCCCAGTGGCCTCAGCCATAGCCCCCCGCGGTGCCCAGCACTGCCTGCCCCTGCCTGTGGCACCCCCAGGGCTCAGGACCCAAAGGCACGGCCAGCCCGCTCCGGAGGTGGCTCTTTCTGCCGCTCCTCCAGCCAGCGCTTGTCCTCCCGTCACCAAGGTCCTTCCCCTGGCGGCGGGGGGTGACATCCCAGCCCCTGCTGCCCCCGTCCCAGCGGGCGCCTCCACCTGCAGCTCCCGCGCTGGGACGCCAGTCTCTGCCCAAGCACTGAAGGTGGCACGGGGACGACTGCCCTGGGGAGGGGGTGGCAGCCGCCGCGCGGCGCAGGGGGACCCAGCTGCGCTCTGCCCGTGGACGGAAGCGGCGCGGGCGCTGTGGGGGCCGCGGTGTGACCCGGGTGACTCGGGAAGGCCGGTGTGCTACCAGCCAGGGTGCGGGGCTTGCTCGCCGCTAGCCCTTGCGAAGCACAGTCCCCCCGCAGCCTGCGAGGAGAAAGCCTCAGAGACTTACAATTACATTTTCTCACTAGTCTAATGAGGTGAGAGACAGACAGAGGAGAGAGTTCCCTGGGCTAATTTTCCAGCCAGCAACCACCGCATTGCTCCGGTACTGCGAGAGGCAGAGGGAGAAATGACTCTTCCAGATTAGAGGCTCTTGCTGAAGGCGTTTCGGAGCATATTCCTCCAGGACACTACAGCAAAAAAAAAAAATGAAGATGACAAATCATTTTACTACGCTCAGCTGGAATGAAGTAACCCAAGCACAGAACTGCGCGGTGCTGGGGGAGCGCTGGCCGGGGAGAGCACCTAGGGAGAGCGGGGAGCGGAGTTTGGCCTCAATCATTACCCACGGCGCCTTCCTCGAGCGAGGGAGACAGCGGGTCAGCACCTGAGCAGGGGGAGGAATCTGCTGGAAGAGGGAAGGAGCATTGCATTTGTCTCCCCAGCCAGCGAACCATTTGTTACCATGAAAACGTTAGCAAAGGAATAATCACTGCCCGGGGGAGCAGCGCCGATCTCCAGAAGGCAGGCGCTGGAAAAAGCGAGCTCTGCCTTCCTCCCGGGCCCGCCGGGTCCTTCAAACACCGAGGAACCCCCCCCTCAGACCTGCAGTGATCGGGGAGGGAGGACCCATCTCTTGGCCCATGCCCTGCGTGGTCGTTGCGCTGGATTCAGGGCAAGTTCAACATTTGACTCTTTGCAGGTTCCCTGACAACTTTGGTTGAGCCTGCCGGTGCCGTGGGTTCCTCTCCCACTTCTGGTTCCTGCACACCAAATTCTGGGATGCCAGAATGGACCCGGGTAACCTGAACTTTCTAAGCTGGGCCTAAGTCCGGAGGAAGGGTAAATGAAATCCCTCGTCCATCACGAGCACGCGCATGCGTGGGCATGGATGGGGGACGTTTAATCAAACCCAACCCTAAACAAGACTGAAGCTTCCTCGTTTGCCTGACAAATCCAGCCGGCCTGCTTTGTCCCTAGCCATCCTGCAAAGGGGCTGGAGCTTCTGGCTGGTCCTGGAATTGGTTTCAGCCTGAGATTAGGTCTTGGTTAAAGGGGCGCACGCAGGAGGCACCCTCGCCTCTCTTCGCTATCTGCACAGCACTGCTCTGCTCATGCAAACCAGCCCGAGATCTGTCAAATATCAAATAAGAATTTTGTTGCTGAAGCTCTTGGAAAATTGACAGGTAGCATGCAAGCAAACATTAAATCAATAACAGCAAATTTCCCCTGGGAAGCTCGTAGTGTTTTCTCATCAAAATCTTTAAATCCTTAAAGAAACCATAAAAGGTTTACACACCTCGCACTGGTTAATCTGGTTACCTCTGCATTGCTCAGCACGGGCTGATCGCCGAGCAGCGAGCGTAATACCCAGCGCTGATCACCGAGCAGTAAGTGTAATACCCAGCGCCCCGCGCGCTGATGTATTGCAGCTTTGTTAGTCACTGTGGCTCCTTGGTAAATTCATTTGGAGTCCTCCGGGGTTTTAAATCTCTCATTTGGCCAACAACGAGGTCTGAAAAGATTGCAGTTCATTTCGACCCACAGTGGATGGAAGGCTCATTTACTGGCTGCAGGCAACTCAATCAGGCTGGCCGCTGATGAGTGAGTGACTTGTTCAGACCGCTAGTCAATATGTGTCTGCTGTGATAGAATGTCAGCATCTGCTGCCTGCTCCTGTCTCCCACTGCTCCGGCTTTTTTCATTTGGCCTGATCAATGTTATTAAAAACACCTAGGAGTTCCTTAACTGCTCCGCCACTTGAGGCTTTTCTTTCTTTCTTTTTTTCAAACACAACTTTGTATTATCTGCAAACATGTGCGGGTGAGGTACACGGATTGATTTTTTTACCTGAATGTTCAGTGTGCGGGACAGCGTCCGGGCGGCTTTAAAATTGCATCACCCGGCTGTGACTTTTTCGTGTGCCTTGCCCTGACGTAGCTCCGACTCGGAGCCCTTTGCTAACATCTCGTGGTTATTACTTGTGAACAAATCTCCAAAGGTAAGCATGCAAAAAACAATAATGCACCTTCCCTAAAACTGCAGCTAGAATTCCTACTGGAATCAGGAACACCCCATGGACACCTGTACGTTAAAAATCAGGCCGTTGCTCCAGGTAAGGGGGGGATACAGCTTGGGTAAAGAAATGCAGGGTTAGAACCCCTTTGCTGGCAGGTCAGAAGCAGGTCTGGGCAACCCCCAGGCTTCACATCGCCCAGAAGTGAGGATGAAGATGGCTGTGAAGGCTTTGAGTGATGCCAACCCCTGCTGCCCCGTCCACGTTTGCACCGCCAAGGGGTGTTCCTCCTCCTTCACCCTCCACAGCCACGAGATCATCTGAAACCTCGGCCATCCCTCTGCTCGCCAGCTCGCCCAGCGGAGGCTGCGCAAGAGGAGTCCTGGCGCTGCGACCCGTGGCCCGTGGGCCGCCTGCGAGCGCAGAGCTGAGCGTCGCCTCCGCCGCCCCGGCGTCCGCGGTGCACCAAGGAGAGGCAAGGTGATCTGCTGCGACCCGAGGACATGCTTCAACATCCTCCCGGGCTTTCCTCCCTACCCCCTTCCTCCACAATATGGCATCCAAAATAGATACCAAGAAATGACCTGCCAGGAAAAAAATGGAAGCCTATAATTATGTTATTGAAAAACTGTTCCATACTGTATTATTTAAGGTTATTTTATTATGATGTTGAGATGAGTTTCTTAAAGAAGAAACTCTGGTTTTATTGCACTCCTCACGGAGAGAAGCCTTGGGTGATTTGATAGCCTATTTGAACAAGAGGGATGCTTTACGAGCCCCTATAAAAACTGATGACCCCACTCACATTTGTATTTAATGAAATAAGGAGGAGCTTTGGTTATGTTTTCAATAACCTTCACTGCTATTTCAAACCTGCCTCAAATAAGGGCCAGAATCTGCATGTTTCTGTCACCCCCCCTTCAGGAGGGCACTGGGGGTCCAGCCTGGCGGGAGACCGTCCTGCCACCCCCGCTGTCCCTGCGGCGCCGTGATGGGGCCGGGCCCTGGAGATGGTGCTGGTGGGGTGGGTGAGCAGCGCTGTCCCCTCGGAGGGCGGCGGGGAGGGAGCCGGGCTGGCGGAGGGGCTCCGGTCCTCGTCTGCCGCAGCCTCCCCAGGCACCAGCACACGCTTTATTTCTGAGTAACTTCCCCCACACGAAATCAGACCCTTTCATTACACAGTTCTGGTCTGCCATAAAACATTAAATCCCTCTGAAAAGTTCCAGCACCCGCTCGGATCCTTCCCGTGCGATTGAACTCTTGCCGTGGCTGGAAGGGTGGGGGGCAGCGTGGCCCCGGGCACTGCCCACCCCGGCGCCCGGCTCCTCTCCGGCGCCTGCACCCACGACGCACTGGCTTGAGCGGGGATGGGCAGGACCCAGGCGGGCGCTGGGAAGGTCCTCGGGGTGGTGGGCGTCCTTCCGCACCCATCAGCCGCCCCTCGGGAGGGGGGCACAGCCCAGCCTGACCAGCCAAACATTCCGATGGAAATAAGCGTTCCCTGACCCCGCGCCCACGGCGACCCGGCGGTCCCCACGCCGTGTGTGCTGCCTGCAGAGCACTCTTATGGTCTTCTAAAACTAAGACCTATTTAACTTTAATCAACGGGGGGCTCTCCATTGAGTTGCCCAGAATTTGGCTGCTCCCTCCCGGTTGATTTAGGGCGCAAGGAAGCGGCGACGGGAAGGTCTGGGACGGGCGCTGCCGGGGGCCGTGGCTGCGCGGCTGTGGAGCCTGCGGATGCGCCCGAGCCGTCGGCGCGCTCTCCTGGAGCTCGGAGGTGAGGAGGGGGAGCCCGGCAGGGTTTATTAAAGCACATCCAAGCCCTCCGCCTTACATTTGCATTCACAGTTTGATGTAGATGCCACATAAGCAGATGCCTATGAATAAGCTAGAGCAGGGTTATAACATCCTCGTGGCGGAGTGATTCAGTGTAATGCCTCGGCAAGCTGTTCTTTAATGGGCTGGAAGGCTTATTTTTACGATCATTGGAACGTAAAGGGTCAGAATCTTAATCTTCTAATACTGTGTTTTTAACAACATGTACACTTTAACATATTGAAAAACCTCATCGCTTCCTGCCAACCAGCATGACAACACAATTCAAATCCATCAGTGCTGCAGTATATTTAGGTATTTTACACATAAATCAACCTGGCTGAAATATTTTTCTCACTTCCAGGACTTCTTAAAACCTCGGAGTTTCTAACTTTTATGTTTCTTATTTGCGCCTTTGGAGTTCGGCGGAGTCTCCCACCTGAATAATTCAGCAGCATCAAAGAGAGAACAGACGCGGAGGTTACGGTCCGGCTTCCAGCACAGACACGATGCTTTATGGCCCGCTGCAGCGGGGGAAACCGGTACCCGCGCCAGACAGAAAGTCTGCAGGTATGGAGGGAATTAAATCATGCATCGCCCTACAAAACTAAGCGACAAGCGATGGGAACACAGCAGGAAGAGAGGACATTTTTGTGTCCATGAACCCTTTGGGATTGAAGGGGAAATATTTTTCAGGGCTTACGAATCTTAAACCAAATGTGCGGCCCCTGGAGCCAGGGCTCAGGAGCGGCTTCCCCTCCCAGAATAAATGGATCAGGTTCATTGCTTGCATGTGGAGGGGGAAAAAAGCAAAGAAAGAAGGGCCCGATGGGGTTTCCTCATGAGCGCCGCCTTCCCTCACGGTGTCACGCTGTATTTCTCTCCTGCACCCCTTTTTTTGACGCCTCCCCCCAGACCCCTGGGCTCCGCATCTGCGTGCAAGAGCTCTGGGTGGTGCCGGCAGGACCGGGGCGCTCGGGCTGGGGCACAGGCACCCCGAGCTCTGCCCCAGCGCCCCCCCCCCCCCCGGCTGCTGCTTAGCGCTGGGGCGACAGGGCACCATGTCTGACTTTTTATTCATTTAAAGGCTCCTTAACCAGCTTTACTATTTTCTGGACTAGATTTCTTTCTGGTCCCACGTGAGGAGGGAGCCGGGCATATGGGCTGAACCACAAGGGTTTGATTCATGGGCTGAAATCATCATTGAACAAGTGTCACAACATGGCATTAGATTAAGAACTAAAGTGATGGGCTATGGTGAGCCTGTTCATTAGTATTAATAGAGCTTAATTAGGCACAAGCATGGTGTTGCAGGGAAATGTGAAGAGGTAGCTGCTGTTTCCAGGGTGGGAAAAGAAAAGGTGGTGTTCATTAAAGGTGAAAGGAGCCCATGAGCCTCGGACCTGCCTCTAAACCCCAGCACAATTTAGGCTGGGGACCTGGCCCCGGTGCCCCAGAGGAACGAGGGAGTTAAAGGCCGGGTTGGGTTCAGGAGCCAGCCTGGGAAGTCCAGACCAAGCCCAGGCAACGAAATCTGGGGAAAGTCCTACTGGTTGCGTGGGGACTCCTCCGCTGGGCTCCGACCCGTCATAGCGGAGGAGGTGACACGCGGGATCGGCTCCTCCAGCCCCAGGGGAGTCGGGAGTGACCGGAGCTCCGGAGCTCCAGGGTGGGGAGCGAGACAAAGGGACAGGAACAATAGTGCCTGCAGGAGCAAAGCCCCGCGTGGCACCGGGCCAGCAGCGCAGGCGGCTCTGCCAGGGCTGTGCCAGCTTTGCCACCCCAGTAAACATCCATGGATGCATTTGATGCTTTTGTAACGGTTTCAGTTGCTTCCTTATCTTCAGTACCCTCCCTCTTGCACCAGTTCACTTCCATTCATGCTGCTCTTTGCTTTATGGTTCCTAGGTCATTCTGCATCTCTCCCCATTTGGCAGCATTAAATTTTATTTACCATATGTCCCTTCTGCTACAAAGATGATAAAATCCTTTGGATTTTTGTGGTTGCTGCTGCTAGCTCATTCAGCGCTCACCTCAATTTAGTGTCCCCGGCAAGTGGAGCTGATTTGTTGGTGGGTTTTGGTCTAACTGAGGTCCAAGCTGGGACGGCTGCCAGACTGCACTGCAAACCCGTGCTTGACTACTGCTTTTTTTTTTAAAGCACTCTGCCAGATACCGACCTCTTAGGAGGTCTCTAACACCTCCGTGGTGGGAGAGAGCATCATATGGACCTTTGGCAAAAGGACCAAGAGAACTGCCAAGAAAATCCTCTCTACATGGTTATTTTTCATTTTTTACTCATATTCTGTTGAAAATATCTCCCCTTGTTGATTATACCCATCAACGCCATTATACCTGGGGTTAATGTGCATTGCAAGCAGCCCACGACTGCAGAAAGGTGGAAACACAACCTGGGAATAATATCCAGGGCCAGATGGACCTTGCCTTGATTCTGCTCCGGCTGCGGTGGGGTGGGCTGCCAAGGGGGGGCTTTGCTTGGCCATGGCGGGGTGGGCTGCCAAGGGCGGGCTTTGCTTGGCCACGGGGAGGCCAGCCCAGACCAGAAGGAAGAGCAGCAAAAGAACTCAGGGCAGCCAACGCCACGGCGTCGGGGAGCTCCGGCACGCCGCCCTCCGCTCCCGCAGCCAGCAGGACGCCTGCGCGTTAGGGTCTGCGTTTGCTCGGGGGGGCAACCTCGCCCCCTTCTTACCAAAGCTTGTATATCCCTCCTATGACGTTTAAATAAAAATGCAGCAGGCCGTTTTAGCGCTCCTGAATGAGTGAAATGCAAAATGCTGGCACATCGGGCTTTGCTGCTGCATGCAAATATATCTGGAAACGATGGCTTAAAATCGTTTCCACCTTCAGCCACATCAGGAGGTGATCCCGAGATCCTCCGTGGAATGCTAATACTTACTTCCACAAATCTTTTAATTTTCAGTCACCAAAGGGGCAGAGTTTGAGGTGCAGCGAGCTCTCCTCTTAACAAAATAATAATAATCTCTCGCTTTCCTAACATCTTTCAATTCAAAGGGTCTCAAACCGAGGCCCTCATCTTCCTGAGAGCCTCACGCAGCCGGAGCCTGGAGGCTCAGCCAAGGCGTGCTGCCATCAGAAGGGCTCTGCATGGGCCAGCAAGCCCATGTGCACGGTTGCCCCGCAGGGTGAGGGCTGAGCCACCACACCCCAGTTGCCTTGCGTTGACTTTTTCTTGCCAAGAACGACCGGCTTTGCGAGCACGGCCACCGAAGCGCTGTCGTTGCTGGGGCAGGAGCCTCAGCGCTGCCACGCACAGTCCCGGCTGCCGTGCCCACGCCGCCGCACGGGGCTGCCCTGGACCGCCCCCCCCCCAGCCACCCAGCTTGCCCTCCCCTGGCCACGGCAGCGCCCTGCTGAGCACCGGGCAGCGACGCCGAGGGCCGACGGGACGGTTGGGGCCATGGGCCCGTCTCCAGCAGCACGGGCAGGGCAGGGACCTGGGTGGGGGGGTGCGCGGCCCCAGTGCGGCCAGGGAGGTGCGGCCGCCATCAGCCCCCGCTCCTGATGCCCCAGCCCTGCCTGAGCCCCCGCCACCGATCTATGGAGAACCAGACTTGAAGAGAGCTCAAATTAAAGGTAAGTAATTTCCTTTTTTCCTACCTTGAAATTCCTATTGATTTCCTACCTAAATAGAAATTCCCATTGATTTCATGTCTGTTCATATTAGTATGTTACGTTGTCACCTTTTGTTTGCAATATTATGTTGTTTTACGTGTTGGTGTGTTCTGGAGCGCGTTCGGCGGAGCCGTGTCCCTGCAACGCGCCCGCGCCGCCCCCCTCGCCCCAGCCCGCAGCCACCAGCCCCGGGGGCCCCGGCAGAGCCCCCACGCAGAGCCCCCGCGGCCGGGCGTTTGGGCAGGGAGAGGGCTGCTCCGTGCACGTGCTGGGGGGCTGAACCCCAGCTTGGGTGCGGGCGCCCGGCTGCCTGACGCCCTCTTTCTCTGCTGGCAGAGGCGCTGGGCTCGTCGGTGACCGCGCGTCACGGCCAAGCCAGCGCCGGCGCCGGGGTGCTCAGCCGGGACTGCTCGCCCCGCTGCTCCGCCGGCTCTGCAGGGGTTATTTTTCTACCGTTTCCTCGTGAAAGCTGCTTTCTGTTTAGAAATCCCCGTGGCTAACAGCCTCTTGTGGTCCTCACATCTCCGCTGGTCAGACAAGTATCTTCCCCCTGTCCCCGGCGTCCTCTATTTCTCACACCTCGCTGAGCAGGCACCGCCGCGCCGAGACCTCTGGCCGAGTTGTCAAGGTGACGGGTGCTGTTATCCTAAAGTAGTTATTTCACATACATGGTATTTTGTCCCTTGCTTTTATTGAAATACAGAGGAGAGACCAATTATCTTCCTAATGGTTTGCACAGCTTCCTTCTTCTTTTAAATGGGAGTTAATGATGAACGGTTGGGGCAGGGTGGCGTTTTGGCGTGGGGAGCTCTCGGCCGTCCCCTGCTTCCCAGGCATCCGGGGACGCGGGGCAGCTCCGCTCGCAGGCTCGGCCGAGCGCCCCTTGCACAGCCGTTATCGCCCATTTTCTCCTCCTTGCTGCAAAATTAAAACATTTTCCTAAATGCCCGAGTGCTGGAGCCCTCCATGCGGTGGGGTTTCAGGGGTGCGGGGATGGTTTTTCCGGGGGCCCGGCATGGGAAGGGAGGGCAGGTTGGTGTTGGGTTGGCCGGGTGTGTTGGGTTGCCCCCCGGCCAGCGCGGTGCTGAGCCCTGGCCCGCGCGGCCGCCTGACGCCCCCAGCCTGGCCATGCACGCTGGTTTGCACGGCAGCGGGTAGGGCTGTCCCACGCCTCCCCCCGGGACAAGGTGCGTTCAGACGCCGACACCGTGCCAGCCTGAAGCCAAATACCGAGGCAGAGGCACGTGGCTGCGGCAGCGCGGCTCCTTGCCAGGCTACGCCGGGGAAGAGCCGAAGCGGCAGCTCCCATGGGAACGCAGAGTTCGAGGTGGGTTTGTAAAAGCAGCCGGGAGTCCGAGCGCCCTGGCCCCCCCGTTGGCCCCCTTTGCTGGGCACGGGCTCCCCCAGGCCCTGCGGGACGGACCTGTTCCCCCCAGACCCAAATGCCACCCACCAGCTCCCCTGCCAGGGTACCGGGTGCCGAGGCGGGGGCTGCCCCGCCGGCTCCTTTCCGTCCCACGGTACCGTCGATGCCACGCGTCTCGGTGGGGGAGTGACGGATGTGCTACGAGCCAGAGGGCTCTTCTGCCTTCGAGCCTGCATTACCCCGCCAAGAACAGAGGTTCCACTGGCACCACAAGTCCCATAAAGGAGAGAAATACTCGGGAGGTGCCGCATGTGAGCGCCGTCGGCCTCGGCAGTGACTCCATCTCCGTGGCACCTACCGGCGGGTTTTCTTTTTTGCAGGGCGAATGCAAGTTGGGCTGGGACAGGTAGGGATTTGAATTCCAGGCCAGGTTGGACGGGGCTCTGAGCAACCTGGTCTGGTTA
>BOSO01016345.1:0-24783 GCA_018403395.1 Gorsachius goisagi
AGGAAATACTTTTTCACTGTGAGGACAACTAAGTCCTGGCACAGGTCGCCTGGAGAGGTGGTGGAGTCACCACCCTTGGAGATATTCAAAAGTCCTCTGAATATAGTCCTCGATAACCTGCTGTAGATGACCCTGCGTGAGCAGTGGGGTTGGACCAGATGACCTCCAGAGGTCCCTTCCAACTGTAACCATTTATGTATGGGACATAAAATTAGCATTTCAGAGTTTAACTTCAAGTTGCTTCTCTAAGGTTTCTTATCTCATTCAATTTAGTTTTAATCTTTTCAGTGTCAAAAATATGAAAACAAACTGAAGAATTTTTTATTTAACACACATTTCTGTTTCTGAAGAAATGACCTTTAACTAGCATCATTCATATATGCATACATGTATATGTAAAGAAATATATAATTAGTTTATATACATAAACATAATACAGTGGTTCTTAACATTTGTATTAGGAGGTCTTTGTTTTTTTTAGCTTTTCAGAAAACGCGTATCATTAGTGTTTTCCTCTTTAGATACTTGATCTGTTTAAACAGGACATTTTAGTGACATCATTTTCAGCTGAACATTTACTTTATCCTTTCTCCTTGGTTCTGAGAAACATTATGTTTACGAAGCTAAATCTTTTGTCTTGTTCACACCTTGACTAAATTTCCTTTCTTAGAAGACATTTACATTTTTCTTAGCCATTCAATTGTAAAGTAAGGTTAGTGGAGCCAGGTAACATAAAGCATATTATATAGTGGTCTTACTCTTACTTCTGGGAATTAATCCAGTATTAGCATTTCCATATACATTTTTTGCATAAATGATTCCATATTTTTTATAAATATGACTGAAATTATTTTCCTAATTTGCAGCTCATTATCTGCCCAAAATTTTCAATTTTACTTGCCACAATTCCTCATTAAAATGATTTTCCAACTGGAGAGAGATTTTTATGACTTAAAAAAGTATTTCCTGTCTCATCCATGAATGTGAGAAAGTGGGGCATGCTTCAGCTCTCTCATTCCCTTTTATGTTTCTATTTGTGTTCTTATAAGCTATTTGGTTTCAAGGAAAATTGGTATTTTAGATGCGGTTTGTCCAGTGGCTGTTTGGCCATCGTCTGGCTTTGTGCCTGTTCAGATGAGAGGGAAAATTGAAAGCAATTTCCTTAGAGGTGTATTTTTTGCCTTGGTTGGAGACCCATAGGTTTTTTCGTTTGCCTGAGTTGAAGCCATGTCCAGAGGCTAAAATCAAGACTAATGCAAGTTGAAGTCTTACACTGCTTAATTAAAGCATCTGCACTGTTTTCTTTCACTGTTGAATGCTTCTGACAAACAAGTTCCCAGAGCAATGTGGATCTGGCGTTTTCCAGATTTTGTAGGTGTAGCATTCCTAGCATAGTCTTAATTTAGTGCATCAAATATATACATTGGCGATGCTTCTTCTCAGCCTTTGTCGTTATTTCTTTCTTTCAAAGGAGAGAAATAAGTGTCTAGCTGTCCTGTGGTTTCAAGGGAAGGAATAAAAGAACATACAAGCAGGCTATTTTCTAGTGAGAGAGGAGGGATATTGTGAGAGATACCTATATTAGAAAGTCCTTCCCAATGCATAGACAGTTTATGTGCAGTGTCTTATCACCAGGAGCTGAGAGTTTTCAAGTTAAGCTGAAAGGCAGTTCCAGCTGCTGAGTGGTAACCTCCAGGTTGGACACAGCAAGCTGCAACAGGGAAGGTGTGGTACAAAACAGGTAGCTAGCAAAAAACCCACCCACCTTAACTTCTAGATTTTCCTAGTGGAAAAAGATGGATCGTCATGATTCATTTCTTTCTGAGTGTCCTTTTCTTAAACTGAACTGATCTGTGGAAATGGATCCACTTCATGAGCGAGTCACGCAACCAAAGTTGTCTATTTCTTTCACCAGTGGAGTGTATCATAGGATTGGTCTTTGTGTTCCCCACACTGCAGCAATCCAGCAGAGCACAGTCATGCAAGTGGGGTGTAAAAGTACGAACATACTTACTGAAACCTATGATGCTCAATTCCTCTCTACAGATGTGTCCATAGGGTGAGACTCATATGACTAGGATTGGAATCCACAAAACCCAAACAGCTGAGTAGATACCTCCTGAATTGGCCAGTAGAAAACTGAAAGAAGTGTTTAGATTAGAAATATATTTGCTTTATTTGGAACTGATATGCACAGAAAATCTGGAGCAATGACAGCTTACCGTCAGTGGATGGTGACCAAGTTAGGGAACAGTTAACGGAACTGAAATCACACACATCCAGGGACCTGACAGGATGACCTCATGAGTGCTGAGGAAGCTGGCCAAGGTCATTGTGAGGCTACTTTTAGTTGTCTTTGACAGACTGCGGAGATGGAGGAGGTTCCTAAGGACAGGGAGAAAGCAAATATCACTCCCATTGTTGAGCAGGAGAAGAAGGAGGATCTGGGGAACTACATACTGGTCAAGCTCACACCAATGCCTGAGAAAGTGAAGAGGCAAGTAGTCCTGAAAAACATTTCCAAACACATGAAGGACAAGAAGGTGGATGGGAGTAGTCAGCATGAATTTACAATGGAAAACTGTCATTATCACGGAAAGAAAAATAAATTAGGTTAAAACAGACACTGAAAATACAGCCAGCTATTTTTAAAATTGAAGTTTTAACCCAACAGGAAAAACGAAACAAGAGATACAGGAATTGCTTGCAGCTCTGAACCTCTATCAGTCAACACCAGCTATTGCTCGCTCTGCTGGTTCTTTCTAGAGCCACAGAGTATGTGTATCCTCTGACTGCTTTAGCTACATCTTTGCAGGGTTCATGTCTTATTTATTTGTCTGTCTCACTTCATTTTCACATTCAGCTACTGGCTCTTCAAACAGTTCTGTAAAAAAATCTCTTTTCTTACAGCTAGCACTTCTGAGTGCTCATAAGCACGTCCCTGTGTTTGGTTTTAGAAATATAGAGTCTCCTGGAGGAATATACCAATATTGTCTTAAAACAAGAGACTGCTGTTACACCTGCTGCAAGTAGGGCAACATACAATAGATAAAAAGTCAATCTAGCTGAGTTGAGTGTCTGTGTCTGAGTGCTGGCAGTGGGGGGCTACATGAGTGGCCTCTGTGAGAAGAGGCCAGTGGATGCACCATGCCAGACATAGCTCAGTCAGCTGGTTCCAGCCAGCTCCAAAATGGAACCACCGAAGGACACAGCTGAGGCCATCAGCCACATGGCACAGAGAAGCGTCACCTCTGTGAAAATGTATCTAAGAAAGGGCAAAATGCCAGATGGCAGAGTGGAGGGGAGGGGAAGGGGAAGTGTGAGGAGCAACGTTGTGAACACCAAGGTCAGTGAAGAAAGAGGGGGAGGAAGAAGTGTTGCAAGTACCAAAGCAGATATATACCCTGCAGCCCATGGAAGACCCCACACTGGAGCAGATATATACCCTTCAGCCCATGGAGGACCCCAAGCTGGAGCAGGTAGATATTTCTGGAAGGAACTCCAGCCTATGGAGAACCCACACTGGAGCAGAGAAAATATGTGAGGAGGAAGGAGCTGCAGAAAGGAGCGATTATAGACTTACCCCAAACCCCCATTCTCATCTCCCTGCACTGTTCAGGGGAGGAGGGAAGGTAGGAGTTGGGAGCAAGGAAGTAAAGTTGAGCCTGGGAAAGAAAAGGCAGGGGAAGGTGTTGTTTTAATTTGTCTTCATTTCCCACTATTCAAAGCTATTTTAATTGGCAATAAATTAAATTAATTTTCCCCAGGTTGAATCTGGGGAATTGGCAAGTGAACTCCCTGCATTTATTGTGATCCATAAGCTTCTTATTTCCCCCCCCTGCCCTGTTGGAGGAGGAGGAGGAGAAAGTGGCTAGGTCAGTGTCTGGCAGCTGGCCAAGGCCAACCCACCACGCACACAGGTAAATGAGGAAAGTTTGGGGGAAGGTTTTGCCATTTTTTTGAAAGCATATTGTATTATCTACCTTGTAGATTTTGTGGCAAGCACAAAAAGGCAAGAACTGCATGATATGAAGAACAGTACTACCATGAAGTACATGCCCTTTCTTTCTCCCACAAGGCAGAAGAAGATTAAGATCTCTTTTTAGACCCATTGGGTTGCAATCATCTGAGAAGTCTGGTTAACCTATAGAAGTAGAAGAACATGTTCAAGACTGATGAGAGCAGAAAATGTCAAAAATGCATTTTCATGCACTCCCTTGCAAAAAGCAATACCTCTTGGGCTGGGACACTGCTGCACTGCTCCATGGTGGCAGCTGCAAATATCTGTAGGAAGACAGAAGTTCAGAAGTGTGCTGATAGCAAGTGAATGAGAAGCTGTTATTAAATCCCACTGAGAAACTTAAAACTGTGCTTGGAAGAAAGTAGATCTATATGGCTAGGGTATGATCCATGTGGGAATGGCAGCAACCTTGGTGCCTCAGTAGTCAAAGACAACAACCTCTTGACAGCTTGCAAAAGGTAAGTTTCCTGTGTTACTTCCAGAACACAGACACTGTATTGTAAAACTGTGGTGTGTCAGTTAGACAACTTAGTCATTTGTCACCCTGTTGCCACTTTATGCAGGACACTCATGAAGGCTGCTGTCAATTCATTCATTAAGTATCCATATACGTATACTGTTAACTCATAGGATCAATTCATTTAAGCAACTCAGTTGGCTAAAGCTGTGTGAAATGAATATTCAATTAAATCTAGTTTGGATCTCATTCAGATATTCAAATAAGCTGAACCTTTGGCTTGTTCATTTGTGAAATAAGCTCTTTTATATGGGTGTAAAATGGCTTTTCACAATGGGTAAGCTCTGATCTCTGATCCACACATGTGTAACAAGTAGAAGTAGCATAATCCAGGAATTTGAGAAGCTAGCAACAGTATCTGCACTGAACTGATGCTCCATTGGGACTTTTCAGTCTTCCAAAACACATTAGGCCAGACATGCTTGTCTCGCATGTCTGTTCTTGAAGATAATGAAAATGCAGCATTGAAACGTGGAGTCGTTCCTAGCACACCTGATCTTGACTTTCTTTTCTGAAACTCTGGAATATGGTTTGCAAACACAGACTGTTATTTTTCAACTTTTCAGGGGACTTTTCATCTCATAATTTTTTTTTGCATAGCTAACTTCAAGCACCCATTTCAAAACTTCTGAAGGTACCAGCCTTTTTAAAATCAGGTCCTTCCAGACTTCTTAGCTTAAGCTGGAGATTCGTAAAACCATGAGTATAATGTTAGCTACAAAGACTGAAATAAGTATGTGAAGTATTGGGTTGGTACTAGTTTTGAATAAATATGACCAAGGACATAGTTACATGGTTGAGAAAGGGAAGACCTTCTGTCTAAATGTGGCTTCACTGAATTAGGTTAAATGCTTGTCTTTCCAGTGCAACATTCAACAGTGACTAGACAGCAGAGAGATTCCACATAAACAGGTTGGGGAAGAAATACCTGGTTTGTTTTTTTTCTTATTTCTAGAAAATATGATCTAACTGGGAGAGAGAATCTATGATCCTCTTCTGACAATCTTTACCTGATGGCCAATTCAGATACCAATAGTATCCTGTGTGAATCCTGATTGCCTGCCTGAATGAAGTCTGTTTGCTCCCAGTCCCAAGAGGGTAGGCTAGGGTATTTCACCAAGATGAAAGGCAAGTCATGTTGTAGGGACTGTGATTGATAGATGACACAGGTAGAAACAGATCAAGTGTGTCTCTTTCGGCCAGATATGACAGACAAGGGTGCTGCTACTATTGCATTCACTGAAGATGACAGGAGGTTACCTGCTTTTGTGGTTTAATACGGCAGGCAGCTAAACACCACACAGCCATTCACTCATTCTCCCCCAATGGGATGTGGGAGAGAACCAAAGAAAAAAAGGTAAAACTCATGGGTTGAGATAAAGGCAATTTAATAGAACAGAAAAAGAAAGGGAAAATAATAGTAATGATAAAAGAATATACAAAACAAGTGATGCACAAGGTAATTGCTCATCACTTGCTGACCATTGCCCAGGCAGTTCCTGAGCAACGGACCCATGGCAAGCTTTTCCTCATCATATGGTGTGGAATAGCCCTTTGGTCAGTTGGGGTCCACTGTCCCAGACATGACCTTTGTCAATTTCTTGTGCACCCTCAGCCCACCCACTGGTGGGATGGTGTGAGAAGCAGGAAAAGGCCTTGACTCTGTGTAAGCTCTGCCCAGCAGTAATCAAACCATCAGTGTGTTATCAACATTATTCTCATCCTAAATCCAAAACACAGCACTATACCAGCTACTAGAAAGAAAATTAACTCTATCCAAATCAAAACTAGGATACCTGCTCAGTGACAGTAGGACAGATGACAGGGCTGAAAATAAATAAATGAAAGACACCTCCTTTCAAAACCAAACTGAAAATCCAGGTTGAACACACCATTATAATGACCTAGCCTGAACTGAGAAAAGCTTGCTGCTTCGGAAATGCTATATTAATTTCTGATTCAGTTATACATTTCCATCATTCAGTCATTTTTAAGGATATCTCCAGCTCATAAATGGGCAACACTTTTGCATAAAGCATGAATAAGCATCAAGAAAACCAAAGAACACCTAAATCTTTTTTTTTTAATATACATAGGACAGATGCTGCATTTTGGTTGTCTTTTTTTTTTTCCCTGTTCTTTTCTTTGCTTGGGGTTTTTTAGCAGGATTATTGTATCCATTATTTTAAAGATTATGTTCTATTCTTTCTTGGTGACAATAGATCCAGTAAGATGAAATGGGGTATGAAACAGAGGGTAACTTTGCCAATTAAAATGAGATCCAAATACGATCTGGAAAAACATGTCATTTCAAGTGAAGGACATCTACCTAACTGTGTTACTGTCAGATGAAAAAGGAGAAAATCCAAAATATGCATTTACTCACAAAAAAAGTAACAGAACAAGTGAGAACTAGAGTGACAAAAGCAAGGAAATACTTTTTTTCTTTTGTCCAAAAAAGAAACCTCACAGCTTTTCATTCACTTACTACTGTGGGGGAGTTAGGAAAAAAAGTAAACTTTTCTAGTTTAAGAAAAGGATCCTTCCTTTCCAATACGAATGATTCTGTGGACTATTTTTATACCATATTTCATTTCCATTTGGTAGAGGTGGGGAATGCTTTCCAGCAAAGGACCCCCTTGCCAGCAGGAGTAATGACGCTTGACTGTGCAAGATGGAGAATTAGAATGGTATTAGGAACACAAGGCAAGGACATCTCCTGACTCAAATGGTATGGCTGAGGCACTGCACATGTTGAAAGTCTGAGGAGAGTTTCCTTCTCTGTGGGTTGTACCTGATACGCTTTTCAAAGATCCAGAAAGCAAGTAGGCAAATGAGCAAACAGTGTAACACCTGAATTTGTGAAAATTATCTACATGTAATTCTCTTCTTCCTTCCCACAGAATCTGGCAGGATTTCTGTAGGTTACTGCAGACCTGCCTGGTTGGGCTGAGTATCAGAGCCATGTTAAAAAGTTTTCTATCCTGAAAGTTACATTAGCTTCATTTGGTTGAAATATATCCGTATTACTTAGTGTGCTGCAACATCTTCTGACAAGTCAGACCTCAGATTTTTGCTCACAGAACTGAGTACAGTTATAGTCTTTCCTGAAGGTATTTTGGAAGCAGGTATTTATTCTATCTCAACCACTTATGCCTTATAAGGAAAAAGAGTGATAAACTCACCACCCAAAGACATTGAAGATTGTTAAATATGGGCCAGAAATGAACAGAGGGTTTTGTCATCTGACCAAGAACATCCATATGATTATATAATTTAACTCTTCTCTTCTATTAATAGCTTCTTGTTAAATGGACTTAGAGCCTCCAACTCATAAACAACCTCATCCTAGACCCTCTAACCTAATAGGCAATTCTAAGATCTAGTAATGGAAGAATATATTTATTTTCTTTTGCATTTGCAATTTTCTTCCATATGAACTAATAACAATTTGCAATTTCTTTCACCAAGGGGAGCCTATTACCCCTAGAAAAATGATCCTTCGTGCTTCAGACATGTGGTCTGATTCCTTTTTGGACTGACAGCTTACCTATTACAACTATGAATCCAAACTAACAAATTATTAACAGGTTCAATAAATTCCTAGAATATCAAGTAAGACCTTCCCTTTCCTGCAGCATGGGCCATATGAGAAATGTTGAATAAACTATATCAAACAGAAGAAGTTAATTGTTATAAAGCTAGCTGCATTACTTCATAACATCAGAAGCAGAAGGCTTTAGAATAAAAACATATGTTAAAATCAGATTATGAAAAATATTTTCTACAAAGTAATAATAGAAAATGTCCTATCAGATATCTCATGGTAGTTGTAGGTCTTTGTTTCTTCCTAGCTTTTCCACAGAGTACATCTCTCTAGATCATCTGTCTCTTGAAAAAGAAGTTAAATCAGGTTCTCACTGATCACAGAATCATGATGATTTCCCTGAATGTGTGTCTCCTGAACTTTTAACTGAATTGCACTGACTTTTTTTTTTTTTGCCATGGTTGTAAAACTGTGTTTTCTTGACTACTTCATTCCACCATTTATAGTTCCTCTCCTTTCTTTGTAACTTTTTTCTCATTAAGGACTTCATTAGTAGTATGTGAACTTCAGTATTTTCGTAGAACTTTTATAACAGGGTCAAAAGTTGATGAAAGCTTGTGATTATTCAAAATATGGTCTCATTTCTCCCAGCAATCTATTTAAAATCAAAAGAAACAATCTTCCAGCATGTTTGTTTTTTTTTTTTTATTTCTACCATTCTGTCATAAAAAAAAAAAAAGAAAAAAGTAATTTCTTTTAAAAAATGGATAGGCAAGAAGGGAAATTTTTCCACAGCTTTTTTTTTTGTGGAATACCTACTTGTATTGTATCTTTCCCCCACATTCTCTCATACAAAAAAACTGACCGAGAGATACATTCTTTGCAATACCTACAGTTCTGAACCACGTTTTGTAGTTTTCGGTGCCATACTCAGGATTTTATAGTAGGCATGCTGCACAACAGATCTGGTTAAAGGTTCCTAACCACCACCATAGCTTTACAGAAATAAAGGATTTCCTGAAAACTAAGGAAAAGTCACTGTGTAATTATAGCTAAAAATAAATAGATAGATAGATGGATAGATAGATAGATAAATATTTTTTTTTATTTTGGCCAGCTTTTTCATACCACTGCAATCCTTCCCATGGTTTAGTGGTGGAATGGCAGGGTTAGCTTAACGGTTGGACTTGATGATTTTAAAGGTCTTTTCCAACCTAAATGATTTGATTTGATTCGATTCAATTCAATTTGATTCGATTCGATTTGATTCGATTCTCTTCTATTCTATTCTATATAAGCAATCACAAGCCTGATATCTGGTCTCTTGTGATATGTCACAAAGACTGTGTTGCTGATTGATGATTTTTTCCAAGAGGAAATGCGCTGAAAGAACCGTAATACATTGGGAATACTTCTCCAAGTTCATTTGACATTGTGAGGTTCTTACATGGCAGCACTAAAGCATTAATGGAGTCTCTATTCATTCAATTTAAACATATCTCTTACAGGTTTTGCTTGCAGCTGAATCCAAAGTCCTATTTAAAGCAGCACATCTTCATGTGAACAAAGAAGAGCTTTCAAGTGTCCAAAACCAGCCAAGATGCTGGTTTGCCAAACCAGCAAAAAACCCTATATCCAGCAAACCATTTGCTTAAGAGCAACTTTAGGAAACCTTGAAATTACATGTTTCCTTTGGGAGTTATGTATCTGAGAACACAGCATATTGGTGTGCCCAGATCTTTCATCTGTCACACCCTCATCAAGAATCGAGACATTCTTCAGCCTGAGTTTCCCCAAAAGAAACCATTCTGCTAAATGTTCACTGCACACACAGCAGAGCATGCTATGCATTTCCCCAGCAATCTGAGCCCCACACAAACAACAGTGTGATCACTTTTGCAATTGGTTATAACAGTACCCACCACTTTGTTAAGGTGGTTGCTTAGCATTACAAAGGAGTAGCTCTGCTTCCTTGGGTACTTATGCAGTTCAAACCCATAGCCTCTCACCTCCTTTCAAGCTTCTCACCACCTACCTTCAAGAAAATAAGACAAGGTACCAAAGGCAGTTTGGGTGGGAATACTGTCTTATTGTCCCTGTGCAATAGCTAGAAGTTATGTTCATGGCCAGAAAATTGTGTAAGCCTCTCAGAAGGGTAAAAACAAGAATTTACCAAGTGACTTGTCTTGGGATATTGCAGCTGTCTTGAATCCAGACTTTGATATGCTGGCTATTTCTGGAAAGGAACATTTCTAGAAAACTCAGTCTTTTCCATCCCAAGAAGATGAACTAAGATTTAAATAGACATTTACATATCTATACACTTACCTGATGTGAAACACTGACTTTTCTGATGCTCAGTCATTGTTAGCTTGAAAAGAATGTAGAGTATAAATTGAGCAATGAGGGTAAAATGATAGGCTCTAGAGACAGAGGGGTGGACAAATGATCAGAAATACTGGACCAAGTCTTGATGGAATTTAGGTTGATGCAAGTTTTGCTTCTAAAAATGAAGAAATCTGCCATATCTCATTATACTGGAAGGATACTTAGCATTGTAAAAAGTATTTCTCTTATTTGTTCTTTGAACTTTTCTAAATCCAGATTTTGCTGTGCAATTTTCCTCCATTTTCATAAAAGATCAGAGGCACTCCTCTTTTTTTCCTGCATAGTACCTTATGGGCTTCCTCTTAGAAAAGTAAATTGACTCGTAAAATATACCTTATTAAAGGGTTATGTAATGTTGTTGGTGTGTTTTTGTGGAATTTGTCCTATTTTCCCAAGTAAGTTTACAATATGGACATCCAGCTTTCTACTAAGAATCTCAACAAAACACAATGGTTTTTTATTGTAGCAGGTAGCTCACCATACCCCATTTTATAGACATTCAAAACCCCGTTACAACTCTTCAGTATGACTTCATGTACGCAGACCATAAAAGTCGCCTCCTTCCTAGACTGCTTAGTAATTATTATGTATCACCAATAACATTTAGAGGTCTGCCAGTCTGTTGTCATCTTTAAAACTTTAACAGCAAACCCTTATATTTTCTTCTGGACTTTGATAACACTGTTGAGTAATATTGAGTCAAGACCCTATCTCACCAGGATGTCTCTCAAAAAAAAAAAAAAAGAAAAAAAAAAGAGACCCCTTTCAAACCCCAAGACCTTTTTTCATGACATCTCAGGTAACAGAAAGTGGGGAAAATGATGGAAACTGTCATGGCTGCGTGACTATCCTGGCCATCACTATACTAACAAAATATCTACAATTAATTTAATTGTGGTAAGTAGTGAGTGAATAAAACCAATGTTAAAGAGTACAAGAGGCCAGTGGGAACAGTATTAGGACCTCTTTTCCATCAGTTACTTCTCTGAATAAATTGCTCAAATGTATCTATGTTCTTAGTTGTCCTATGCTGTAGTATAATGAACAGACATCTGTAAATTATTAAGCGCTTTATTATTTAATCAACCATCAGAGCCACTTGTTTCTCTGTATATTACATTGCTACAAAAATCATCACATATTTAAAAAAGAATGGAAAAAAATGAAGAATTGGTGTATAGAAGGAAAAGGAAACTTCAAATGACTGCTGCCTAAAGTCCTAATTTCAATAACCTAATTTCAATAACCTAATTTCAATAGCCTAAGATGTTGTTTATCCCCCAGTTCTTAACATATGTTGCAGTGCTTAAATTTAGATACTTTTTACTTCTGAGGTGTGTTTTTTGCAAAAGTACCAACAGATCTCTAACTTTCCATTAATACCAATTCTTTATCCAAGCTATTAACATGGTCCCAGGCCCTTTTGATGAACTATGGACGTATCATAAGTCCTTTGTAGCAAAGACGAGTTTAAGAAATGTTCGATCTTTTTTTAGCAATTAGCATTTGGGATAAAGAAACAGACACCAAAACCAATACAGAAGATCTTTCTCATTTTCTTAGTAATTTTCTTGAGTTAGCCAGATATTTTAAATTGAGGCTTACCTCTACTACAGCTAGAAATCAATCTCTATGCTCATGTACCAGAAACCACCTCCTTGGATGCTACCAGCTCAGAAGTATTATTAACATAAGTAGGCCTATGCCAACTTGTCCAGCTGTGAACTATTGGCTGAAATCAAGTGGTCTCAAAGTTGAGTTGAACATAAACGTCTTTAGGGGTTTTTGTTTGTTTGTTTTGCTTTGTTTCTTTTTGTTTTGTTTTGTTTTGGTTGAGTTTTGGATGTTGGGGGTTTTCTGGTTAGAAGGTGAACTAATCCTCTAACTTACTTCCTATTTTATTCTCTCTTGATTTGAGGCAAGAACAATGGAAATTTATGTTCCCTTACAATGGCTAGACCTTACAGAGGATCTTTCATTAAAGAAAGCTATGGGAGCTAAGTAGACAAAATTAATAAAAAGTCATTCTGCAAATCAAGTGGGTGTAAAACAAATGCAGCAGGAGGGAGAGGAGGTTGTTTAAATGGGGAGGGAGGATCAGTTTGGGGAATTTGTAAAGAGCATTTTCTTCTTACACTCTAGCTGAACACAAATGATGGGTTTCATCAATGACCCTAATCTTGATGATTTATGTAAAAAATTGTTTACAAACAGAATAACTGCATTTAAAAACCTTTGCTCTTGTTTGGTTTTTGGAATTGCTTTTGACACAGATAAAGATTTGAGGGGGAAGGGGAGCCACAGTTCTGCTACCCGTTTCATGCTGGTTTTAATTTTAAACGGTGCTAATGACTATTGTATCTGAAGGCCTGGATCATTACACATTCAGCCTCCCATTCCAAACCTTTCCCATGAAGAGCTGTTCCCATTTTTAAAACTAAATGGAGAAATACTCACTGTATTGAATCAGGAAATCTATGCTTTGGCTTTATATGTATGAACACATCAATTTTGTCAGTCCCTGTCAGACACACTGTGACTAATAGGAAGTTCTTTTTGTACCAGATTTACATATATACACAGCCATGTAATGGTCAACTTTCTAATGAGACTGTCAGTAATTCAGAACACTTAAGAAAAGGTGAACAAGTTGCTTCACAGCCAGCAATTAGGATATATATTGCTGTGAAATTCGAAAATAAACAATCCTGATGTAATTATCCTGGGGTATCAGAGGAGGTCCAAAAGAAGAGGATGGTGCCACATTTCATTGTGGTCCCATCACTGCACACTCTAATGTGATAACACAGGCTTAGAATCTTACAAACTGAGACAACCTCATTTGATTTGTTGCACTCAAGGCTCTTTCAGTTCAGCTCTACTCATGACATCTGCATTTTCACAGCTGAAAGACTATTCTCTTTACCTTGCTATCTGTGTACTAAAACAAAATTCAAATAAAAAAAATCCCTTTACATGTCTATGTGCACTGTCAACCGATTATAAGTTAGTAAAGAAATGCACCTTAGCCCAGCCTTTTCAGTTTCAATATTTTCTTTGAAAGAAATTATTTTACAAACCCTTCCATTTCATACTCAGCTGTGGAGAGTGTTACTTTCACACATTTAACAGAAGCATTTGAGTTCAAGGAAGACTAACTATGTAGGGAGTGGGGGAGAGGGAAAGGACCACAGGTAGAGTTATGCACAACATTTTCCATGTATTGCTTTTTAACATGTTAGAGGCCATGATTTCTGACCCATTAATTTTATAAAAATTGTCTTCAGTCCCTTATTTTTTCTAGTTCTGACTACTGTTATTGCTCGTATTTTGCCAAAAGGATAGCTGGGGGTGGCTGAGATGTCTGAGGATAGCTAGGAGAGTGCAACAGTCATGACATTAGTGACTGTTCTGCTGTGCACAGGACAGATGCGTCTCAGTCTGGGCAGAGCAGAGAAACCTCCCCAAGCTGAATGATAGGAGAGAAACCCCTGTGAGCCCTATGTGGCCTCTCACCATCTATCTTTGGGAATGATGGCATCTCCCACGCTTTCCAGGGAGCAAGGGTTTTCCAAGTAGGAACCTTTTGTAGATTTTTACACATCAGCCCCTGGATAAAATCTGTTTTGGAGATTATGTGGTCTCACCAGGGTTGGATTTTAATGCTGATCTGAAAGGGAAAGGCTAATGGCCTAAACAATTTATTTGCTAGTTCTTATTGTTAAAATGTCACTACAACTCTTCACAGAATTAAAATACATCAAAGTAAATACTTCTATGTATTTGTATTAAATACCCAAGTGCAATAAGCCACTTTATGGGCCAGTGAACTGGAAAATGAAATTATTGTATTAATGTGACTTTTTACTTATGATAGGAATGCAGTGTCATAAAACTGACAGCATATTGGCTTTATTTTCACACCTGAAAATAAAACCAAAACAAGAAAAAACCTTTTGAAGTACAGTAAAAGGATGATGTTTGAAATTTTTCCCCAGCTTTGGCACTCTGTATTTGGGATCTGGAGAAGAACTGGTTTATGGCTGATTAAAACAGCCTTTCAGAGGAGTCATTGAAGAGAAAGCATGTGCAGACCCTACAGCAGGAGTATTGTGACCATCAACCCACCAGCCCACCTGGCCTTTGTGGCTCCTCATGGCAAGCCTGAGACTACCCAGCCAGCCCTAAGTCTCTCATGCCATGTGCCCAGTTCCCTGCCCATGCTCCAGCTCTACATCCCCTGAAATAGCCCCCTCAAAACCTGCTGCATTAAATAACTCTGTGGGTTATTTGCAAGCCCTGGTGCCTGCTGGCTGCCCTGCTCCTGGCTGGGGTGGTGGGATGGGCCCTAGCTACCGGGTTTTGTGTTGAAGATGATTTTTACCAAAGTTGTTGTCCTCCTATATCTGTGTGGAGAAGAAATGTGTCTAATCTAATTTTATCTGGTATCTTACATAATCCTTCCTAAGAAATAAATTAAAAGCATTGGTAGTGGTAGGAAAAGGGGATCTAGGTTTTAATTTAGATTTGGCTAATCATAATCCGTCCTCCTGTAAGAAGGTTTTTGTTAATATGAATTTAGTTCTTAAGAGATTTTTTTTCTTAAAACCATCTTGGTCATTAAATCTCTTACAAAACCCCATTTAAACAAATAGACCAGTGTCGATCAAAACCTAGTATAAATATCTACATCAGTGTAGTTCACCACTGATACAATTCCTGGAGCAAGTAATACAATCCCCAAAAGGTGGAGAAATAGTGATGTAAAATCACGTATTTATTTTGGTGTTTATTCAGAGTTTAGGAATGTTTTGACAACTGTAGTTCTCTCAGCAATATCTCTTTTTTGTAGACTCAACAAGTTTAATGAACATTAACAATTACCATTGTTACTCAGCTCCAAAATTTTCTCTCATAGTACCAAAAACTTTTAGTGTGCTTAGTAGACTAGAGTAACATTGGAAACTCTTCAGCCTTTATATTTTGGGAAGTGGTTGCTTTTCCTTAAAAAGGTAATCATGACCCGGCAGCTATGGGGTATCAGCAATCAGCAAGACCAGTGGTGAACAGCATGCAAAAATACTCATGAAATTAGCTTATGTAATAATCTACTGGTGGATGGCTATAAATAACACTGGCATTGTAAAATTTCTGGACTGGTTCATAAATAATTCAGAGGCAGGAATAAATTTGTCAAATAATATATTCATAGTAATTTAAATGACTTGTTATAGGTTATGATAGGCCTAATAATGACCTCATTTCTCTGCTGTAAGTTAGTAGCACCTCTGCTGACATCAGAAAAGACCTCCCAGCAGAAAACTGGACCCAGACTTCATTCGTGTCTTTAGTAAGTTTGTATTTCTAGGTATTAAATTAAAAGATAACAACTAGGAGAAATACCCACACCCCCTGAATTTTGAGGGAGTGATCTGTAAACTCTTCGCTCTATCACTGGTTAGTTCCACAGGTGTTTAAAATGCAGTAGGTGTTTAAAATGCAGTAGGTGCTTCTTGGAGGTCCTGGGTATTTCTTATCAGATTGAATTTGGGTGTCTGCATTCATTCTGTTCTTGACTGACTAGGTAGACAGCTATCTCCTGCCTTACCTCTGCAACAATCTTAAGGGTCCAGATAGGTAGGTAGGTCAGGATATGCTAAAAGTCATTAAGAACCACTTTTATCCATATATGTAGTCAGGGAAAGTGGTCAGGCCACCCCCTGTTTCACATTAGGCTAACAATAATGCCAGATTGTCAAACTCCCTAGACCAATTATATACCAAAGATGTGCCAAAGACTGGTCAGGAATAGAGTGCTGGATGGCTACTAAGGAGATGACAGTGACTTCCTTCTGGACTGAATGAAAACAAAACACAGGGTGAGATTTGGAACATTCTGTGAACTTGCTTCTTCCCACAGCTAGGGATCTGGATATCCTGAGGTCCTGGTACCAGGAACATGAGTGAGTTTCAAGGCAGAAGCCTCACTTGGGCTACATGCAGCTTAACATGAACAGTTTAGCTCTAGCTAGCACATAGCTTAGAGCACCAGAAAAGCCTTAGAAAGCAGCACAGATGTTTCAAGACCTTCTTAATCCTGTAGAGTTTTACACAGTCTCTCACGTGTCTCAGAAGGAAACTGCCTAAATGAAAACTATTTTAGGAAGAAGTGGGTGCCTGCCTGCCTACCCTTCTCACTTGCATGAAGCTGGGGAATAGAATCAAGCTTCTTAGTCATTAGGACACACAGTCATGAGTGGATAGATCTGGGACTCTGGATTCTTGAGTTGATACCTCATACTACTCACTGAAGTGAAACCAGATGACAGAGGAGCCAACAAGTAGAGGTGCATGGCTAGACCTGGAACAAGGAAGAACTGGTCAGAGACGAGAATGTCAGCAGGAGCTTTGGCTATAGTGAGCATGAGATAGTAGAGTTCAAGACCTAAAGAAGAGAGACCAAGGCAAAAAGGAGGATCAAAACCCTGGACCTCAAGAGAGAAGACTTCAGCCTTTTCAGAGATCTGCTTGGAAGAATCCATGGGATTCAGCCCTGGAAAAAAGGGCAGGTCCAGGAGAGCTTGTTAATATTTGAGGATAACCTCCTCTAAGCTCCCAACAACTAGGAAATCAATAAAAGGAGGCAAGAGGCATGCCTGGATTAGCAAAAAGCTCCTAACAGAACTCAGATATAAAAAGGAACTGCACAAGAAGCGAGCGGAGGGAGATGTGACTTCAGAGGGGTTGCTATCCGATATCACAGTGACAGGGTTAGAAAAGCCATCTTGGCTTTTCTAGCCAGCTGGAATTGATTCTGGAAAGTGATGTGAAAAACAACAAGAAAGGATTCTACACGTACATGAACAGCAAAAGGAAAACTCAGAAAAATGTAGGACAGCTGCAGGGGAACTGGTGAGAAATTACATGGAAGAGGTTCAGGTACTTAGTGCCTTATTTGTCTAAGTCTTTACCAGTAAAACTGACCTTCAGAAATCCCAGGACCCGGAGACCAGAAGGAAAATCTGGAACAATGAAGACTTACCCTCACTGCTGTAGGACCAGGTTAGGTAGCACTTAGATAAACTGGACATACATAAATCCATGGGCCCTGACAGATTGCATCCACACGTTCTGAGGGATCTGGCTGATGTCATTATGAGGCTACTCTTGATTCTCTTTGAACAGTCGTAGCAACTGGGAGAGGTTCCAGAAAATTGGAAGGGAGCAAAGGGCACTCATATTCAAGAAGGCCAAGGGAATATCCAGGGAATAAAGGTCAGTGAGTCTCATCTCTGTTCCTGGAAAGGTAGTGGAAAAAATCATTCTGCAAAGTATTTCCAAACACATGAAAGAAACAAAGGGAATCAGGATTAGTCAGCATGGATTTACAAAGGGGAAATCATGTTTATCCAACATGATAGCTTTCTATAATGAGGTGACTAGCTTAATGGACAAAGGGGGAGCTGTAGTTGTTGTTCACCTGAACTTTAGTGTAAACCCTTTCATACCATCTCTGATAATATCACAGACAAGCTGACAAAGCATGGCTTAGATATGTGTGCAATGAGATTGACTGAAAACCAGCTGAGTGATTGCAACCAGGGGTTTGTGAGCAGTGTCACAAAGTCTGGTCGGATGCAAGTCTATATCCCAGGAGCCAATACCAAGGCCAATATTGCTTAACATCTTCATTGATGACCTGGATGATGGAGCAGAGTGCACCCTCAGACAGTTTGCAGATGATACAAAACTTGGAGGAGTGGCTGATACACTACACGAGTGTGCTGCCATTCAGAGCATCCCTGACAGGCTGAAGAGTTTGGCAGAGAGGAATTTTATGAAGTTCAGCAAAGTGAAGATCAACGTACTGCCCTGGCAATGAATAATCCCAGTCACTGGTTCAGCCAGGGGGATGATTGGAAAGCAGCTTTGCTGAGAAGGACCTTGAGGCCTTGGTGGACACCTAGTTAGCCATGAGCCAGCAATGCACCCTTAGGGCAAAAAAAGAATAGTACCCTGAACTGCATTAGAAAGAGCATTGTCAGCATATCAACAGTGGTGATCCTTCCTCTCTGAACAGCACCGATGAGAATGTGTCTGGAGTACTGTAACTACTGCTGGCCTCCAAAGTTCAAGTAAGATACTGACTTAATCAAGCAAACCCAGCTCAGGGACACAAAGATGATGAAAGGACTAGAGCATTTGTCATATGAGGAGAGGCTGAGACTGTTGGGAGTGTTTAGCCTGGAGAAAAGGCTCAGGGGGATCCTATCATTGTGCCTAAATACCTTACAGGAGAGAATGAAGAAGGCAGAGCCAGGCTTTTATCAGTGATGCTCAGTGAGAGAACAAGAGACAGTGAACATGAATTAAAACGCCTTAAATTCCATGTCAACACAAGGAAACCCTTTTTATTGTGAGGGTTGTCAAAGAGTGGCATACATTACCCAGAGGGGTTAAGGAGTCTCTATCTTTAGAGATACTGAAAATTTGACTGGCCACAGTCCTGGATAACCTGCTCTAGGTGACCTTACTTAAGCAGGGAATTTAGACTAGATGATCTCAAGAGATTCCTTCCAACCTAAATGATTCTGTGATTCTGCATTTTTATAAAGCAAAAATCTTAGCAGTAATTCTGGGACAGAAAACCACCACCTCATTGTGCTATTCTAAATCAGACAACTGTCCAAATTAACAAATCATGTTGGCTGAACAAGCCCAATCACCACAACCTGACTGGTACAAATTGCAGCATAAATTTAGAGAAGGAGAGTGTAAAGGAGGTATCCATCAATATTTATTTACTTTTATGGATACATTGTGTCTTTCACCTATATAATGAAATGCACATGTAAAGCTTTGTTTCAGTTCTGACTCTATCCTGATGTGCCGGATTAACTTTTAGTTTTTCAATTATCTTTCCCCACCCCACCCCCTCAAGAATGATAGTAGCTGCACAAATTTATCTTCTCCATGGCTGTAACCATAGTAACCCAAACAGTTCATTTTCTGTCTCAAATAATGTGCACGACTCTGTCTGACTAACAATTCAGTGAGGACATTGACAAATGATCTCAGTATTCAGGCAGACATTTAAAATATTCAGATATTTGTCTGAATTCTAATATGGCCAATGGATACTCAAATGATAAACTGTGCGATTCTCAAGTAAAATGAGAGAAAACTTTTCCCTGAGGATACTTCTCATTAAAGGTTTCAAAACAGATATATTCTGAGTGATGAATGTATTCAGTGAGATAGATTCTCTCCTAGAGATCAGTGCTATTTTGTTCATGTTAGAACTTTTTGTTTTCTAGACAGTCTTTTCTTTATTAGCTAGTCAGGAAGAGATGTAAAAAGCTCTCCTCCCTCCCTGCTTTCAGCCCCTGTTTTCTCTCCCTCCCCCTGCTCCCCCTCCCCACCCCCCACCCCACCCCACCCCCGATAACTGAATATTCAAGAAAAGAAGAGAAGCTTATTAAAGGCTCAACAGAACTTAATCATGTTGTAGAAGGCAGTGTGTGGTCCACCAGCATCATCATTAATCTGATATGGAAGCAAGATGTATCGGCCTCTATGCATGTCAGATGTTGACCTTCCTGGTGAGAATTGGTGCGTGACTCCTCCAGACTCCTATGCATGTTAGCCAGAAGCTGACCACATTTCACAATGAGGTTGGTTACACACTGAAGGAGATTTACCAGAGAAGCTGTGAAAGTCCATTGCTGGAAATACCGGACAAGACTTTGAGCAGCCTAAATAGCTTTGAAGTTCTCTCTGTCTTTAGTGAAATTTGGACCAGATGACCTCAAGAGAACCCTTTCAACCTAAATTATTATGTAATTCCATGATTGAAAGCCCATTACTTCAGTTCATGTAAGTCACACAAAATAGTTCACAAATTAATAACCTTTTGGTCTCTGTTCATACGTAGTGGGTTCTCACTAGAGAGTCAAAGGTGAAAGACCGCTTATTTCATAACTAATCTATCTCCAGAGTTGTCCAAGTCCCTGAGCTCAGTATTTACTTTTAAAATAGCATTGCACTTCAAAACTACATTGTCTCATTTATAATGCTTCCTACTCTCCTGACAGTTCATCTGTTGCAGGGAATGCAGAGCACTGTCAACATTTTATGCATGCAGCTGCCCTTCAACATTGGTCATGATTGCAGGTGCAAGGTTGAAAGTATCATTAGCTCTGCAGTGAGCTTCTGCACCAATGGAATCCAGCTGTCAGCTCCTCTTTCCTGGCTTCTCACCTGGTTTGCTGTCAAAACTAACAGGGACTGTCATGTGGGATGAACTTTTCTTGCTTTATTCCTTTCCTGCTGTATCACTTGCATAACAGCATTTTCCGTGCAAGTGGAATTGAAACAGTGACTTCAGCAACTTGACAAACAAGATGTTCATGAGGGCAAACGCTGCTTTTACATTGACTGTTAAAGGGAAGTGTACTACATACCCAGCAGCGTTACGGATGCCAAACAAATAAACAAACCACTCTCCCAAGCGGAAAAAAAAAAAAAAACAACCAAAAAACACCCCCCCCCAAAAAAAACCAAAGAAAAATGCAGGTTTTATTTTCCCTCTGGCCCCCAGGAAAGAAGAGCTCTCAGTTTGTAATTCTAAGTCTGTAGTGACCTAACTTATTGCAAAGTTAAAACCAACCAACCAAAAAAGCCAAACAAGCAAACAAACAAAAAACCAAACATACAAAAAGAATCTAAAGCAACCGTTTTCATGACTATTTACAGGCAGACCAATGAGGTCAACACATGCTAAATATGTTGTTTGGTTAGTGAAAAAGCATATCAAGTCCACGATAAAAGAACTGGTCTTGAATAGGTTAGGGAACAGTCCTAAATACTTAAACTAATAAGCCTTAGGCTTGAGAGGATATACCCATCTCAGCATGATCACAGTTAGAAAAAATGAGCCTCTCACAGTCCTGGCTTTACTGTTTCAACAATAATTCTTCAGAAATAGTTTCCATCTCAATTTACCTTAGTCGGTTCAAGTCAAGGTTTTCTATTTTGATTTTTTCCCTTACCAGAACTGAAAGCTCAGAGCAGCATCTGAAGAAGGAACCATATCCTGATTCATATGTAGAGAAAAAATAGATTCTAAAAATGAAACATAGTTGGTAATTCTGATGACACTAAATGTTGCCAAAAAGGATGTGGACACATTGACTACTGCAAGAATTATGGCCAGGAAGCCTTTTTGAGTGAGAGTTATTTAGGCAAACATCACAAATTCCCTGAACACCAGGAGATGGAGTGTATGTCACTAATCTTCTGGACCTCACTTGCTAGGTTACAGGTGTGACCCTGATATGTCTGTTCCCTTTCCCTCGCCCTTGTCCTTGCCCTTGTGTCAGTGGTTTCTGTAGACACCTGTACTTTGTTAATATGGTTATGTATGTATTTAGTGATAGTAATATAAGTGATAGAATGTAACTAAGGCTTAGAGGGTCCCATTGAACAACCTCTAGCCTTGCCTCTCTTGTCCCTCTCACTGTAGAAAGCAAAGGAAATAAATATGCAGGTTTCAAAAATGCCAAGTATATCCACCATGTCAGAAAAGCTCATCAAGGTAAATTAAAGAAATGAGGAGATACATACAAAGAAGCTATGTCAAGCAGTGGCAACTGATGCAGTGTTTTTAAGGGTGATTGCATAAAACAGGAAGAGGGTGAAAAGTCAGGTTATAGGAAAGGGTCCTGCATCCATCACCCAACACTGCCTCTGAAGTAGATCATTTCACACTGAAGGGGTATTGTAAACTCCCTTTTCCCTTTCTAACAGCTTTCTCATTCCCCTCCATCACTTTTTTTTCCGCCAATTACTATGGAGGAGAGGAAACTCATCACTAATCAGAGGTCAGAAAGCCAAAAGAACACTCATTTAATCAGAAATTAGAGAAATATTTAACCTGATGAGAAAAACAAGAATAGGTTATTGGTACAGAGGACCTGTTATAGAAAAGACACAAGTGAATTGTTCATAGGGAACATATTCTCCTTACTTTTACAGGGAGAAATATAGGTATGGCTTGGAGGTCATGGTTGCTTTTATAGGATGAGAAGAGAAAAGCTGCACATTTAAGGGGAAAACAATAAAAGCTTACTTTTTTTTTTTTTTAAAGTAAGGAAATCAAGGGTTGGAAAATGGATTGGCAGAGTGCAATACTAATGGAGGACACAATTTACTCACCTTTCTGACAGGCTGGTAAAACTGTCTGGCAGAGCTGAGTTGACCTCTGTCAGGAGGAACAGTGACAGGCTGTCCTGAGAAGGTGAAGGGTGTGATAGGCATCAGGGATTGCTCTTAGAGGATGATATGTGTCTAAGGTTGGTTCTCTAAGCACCTAATGCCTCACTAGGAGAAAGTGTTACTTACACAGACAGCACCTGGTTTGCCAGCAGGTTTGCTGAAGTATAGTGGGCAGATAAATTGCTGTGTATTTCCCTCTCCTCTCACTGCCACCTTACTTCCTGCATAGCAGATGCCAGCCCTCTGTCACAAATGGCTGTTTAAGCCTTTTTGTGATCTGCGTCCTGAGGAGGAAGCTCATGTTCTCCGAGTGTGCCAGGCAGGGGCTGAGCACTCAGTACCCAGCTATTCAGGCTGAGAAGTGGTAAAGCAAGAATCCAAAGGGTCAAAAGAGAGAGTAGGAAGAAAAGATATTTAAGGGGCAAGAAGGTGACTTGGAAAGAAAGGGAGACTTGGGAGTATGTAGTTGTAGGTATGTATATAGGTGGGATTCATGTGGGAATGCAAGCTGCTGGATTTTTCCCTTTTGCCTATCTTTATATCCAAAATACTTGGTAAATAAAAGTTTTAGGCAAAAGAAAAGAAGTATAAAAAGGGAGAATAAATGCAAGCTGAATTAGGAATTTTCTCCCTTTTCATCTAGGAGTACGTTATTCACTATGTAGTAATAGTAATGATATAGCGGAAAAAGAGTGATTTTTTGTTTGCTCTCTTTGCATGACCTTGTTGTTTGCTGTTATCTTTTCATAATTTGTGGAAGTTATGAGTATCCAACTGCAATAAAGCAAGAGAGGGTTAAAGGTTAGCAAAGCAGATGGAACACTGCATTTGAAACTAACCATCTGAGCAGAGGAAGAGAGGACTGGAGACTGCTTTAAAAAGTGGAAAATTGAGACTGACTGCAGACTCCTTCATTCCCCCACCTCCAAGCCTCCTGAGAAGCAGACGTTTATGGGATCAGAAATCCCTTTCCCACTGCTTTGGTTTGGGAAGAGCAAAAGTCTGTGGTCATCATGGTGACAGGGAGCTGATTGCCCAGCTAAGTAAGAATAATTTGGTGTTAGGGTTATTATGCAAAACCCCTCTGTCTTAGAAAAGGAGTCTAGGGAAACTGAATCGAGACTAATGGTCGGGAATGCCTAGCAAATGTAGCGAATAAAAATACTGCAGTCTCAGAAAAGTGTGAGCTGGTGGCTGGCCAAAGTGAAGTGCTGAGTTTCAGATTGTTTTTCTACTTTTAAAACTTAGAACTATCACTAAATTTCGTGAATTCTCTGTTATTGACAATTTAAGGTATAGAGAGCACTTCTCCAGACTATTGTGTCAGAAAGAAGGCTGGGAAAGCAGATAGCATTTTAAATGACACACATATTAGTTTTTGACCTAATTGATGTGGTGACAGTTCCAACCCCATGATGTTTCCTTCCAAAATATGTCCCCCAAGAGTTTGGATTGCAGTGAAATCCCAATTCAGTTCAGGGAAGTGAGATGATCCAAAAAATCTGTCAATACGATTTTTTAGTACTGTTATATATACCTAATTTCCCAAGCTCTCATAAGTCAGGTCATATCAGCTGCTGATTTCCACCTGGCCTGGTTAGAGGCTGAGCCAAGTCAAATATCTGCTGCTTGATCATGAAAATGGACAGTTAGGGATACCAGTATCAATTATGGGCTTAACTGCAAATTCAGCTGACCGCTGTAGCCAAGTAGGTGTAGCCTCATCTTTTACTGTGCACCCAGAAGATCTCAGCATCTGTTATAAATGGATTTTTTAGAGAGAGCGTCTTGAACACAGTTGCTTCTTCTGTAATGTATCTCTTGTCCTTGGCTGGTTTTATGCTTAGAAGTAGCAGAATCATAGATATCTTAAACATGATGGGCATATATCTATATCCCATATATGCTCATTAAGTTCAACAAGAAGTGCAAAGTCCTGTATCCAAGAAGGAAAAATCCCACGCATATTGGGGCATGTGCCACAGGCTGGCAGCTGGAAAGCAGCTTTGCAGAGAAGGCCCTGAGGTTCCTGGT
>BOSO01016346.1:0-17840 GCA_018403395.1 Gorsachius goisagi
AGACTCCCAACAGGATATCTTTCTTGTTGGCCTTCCCCCCTCATCCTCACCCATAAGCACTTGGCCTCACTGAGCTCTGTACAATCAAAACACTCCCTAACATACAGAGCCACCCCACTGCCTCTCCTTCCTTTTCTGTCCCTTCTGAAGAGTTTGTAGCCATCCATTGCACCACTCCAGTCATGGGAGGCATCCCACCACGTTTCTGTGATGGCGACCAAAAAAAAAAAAAAAATGGAGCCTCAAAAAATTTCTCGACACTCGTGCCTGTTCCTCTCCACGGAATGTCTCCACCTCATCCTTGGAAGGAGTTTTCACTTATCTTTTCACACACCGATGCACAAGGGAAGATGACACTTATTCCTATTAGTGTCTTGATCCACTCCTTCTCTATCATTTCAGCTGACACTCCTTTTCAGTCCAGCCCACACCAGGACTCGAAAATGAGCACAAGATTGTCTTGTGTATATCAGGTCTTCCAATTATTTGTATTTGTAAGCAGCTATGGTCTAAATGTCTATACAGCACCAAAAACTCTGCTAAAGGCTAGGAAAACTCTGCCCTAAACAGAATTTTCCACAGCTTTATGCAACAGTTGTATTTATGGTCTTTAATGACAGCTATTACAGCCAGTGTCTTATATTCAAAGTACTTCAGAGAATAATATACTCTCTATTTTTGTACCTGGTGTCTTAAATGGTGCATGTGTAGACATTACCTAAGAATTACAAAAAACTGTTTTTAACAACTCTTATTTTCATTCTAATCACATGTCTGCATAGGTATAAAATAGTACTTTTCTATTTCCGTTGTCTCTGTACTGCTGTAGGATTCTGAACCTATTCCTTCTCTCACCCACAGTCTCCTGTTACAGTGCTTCTGTGTCCAGAATCAGACATACTTTCCCCCTTGTATTCCCTTTTTACTGTCTTGCTGGGCCTACACATGCTCTGTAGTGAACAACTTGGAAGGACCAAGCTGGCCAAGACAAACTCGCCATCACAGCTTTGTTCATAACATCTAAATTTCTCTCTTACTTGAGATAAATCTGCATTTCCCTCTGTTGTATTTCTGGCTTCCATATAGACATAGCTTTTGGCTCCAGTCATGGAGAGATCTCTGTGCAAAAAGCTATATTTTGCCATGAACTGCAAGGTCCTGAAAATTGCACTGGAGACTGCCCACGAGCTAGTAAGTTTGACAGTATAATGACAAGGGACCTGTCCTGCCAGTAGTTAAGCATCCCTAACCTGGTTGAAGGCAGAGGTCAGTGGCTCCAATGTACTGTTACACATGGCTGATCAAAATACATGAGACCATTGTGCTCCCAGTGTCAAGGCATAGCCTTGCTGTGGGATTTCTGGCTTAGTTCCCATGGGTACAGGTGTTTATGCTGAAGAACAGGCCTTTGAGAAAAAAAATTGGATTGATAGCTGTGTATTTGTGAAATGCATCTTTTCCTGTCCATAGCAGTATGTGTCCATGAAACTTTGACACTGTGCTATACAAAATGATTGTGCAGAGAAACCTTCCTTCTGTGGCTAAATATAGATTTCTCTACTCAGTCACAGGGGCTACTAATACCTGAAGACACTATCCTTGGTCTCTGCACCCAAAACTGTGGTATTAAATATACCCAAGAGAAATGAATGCCAAAACACATGGTTCATATAAGAGCTCAAAGTTTTTGAGTTGTTATTGGAAGCAAACTTGAGCTCTGAGCCTTTGGAGATCCACTCCTCTTGTTTGGCATGTTCTTTTAAAAGCAACAAATCCACAGCACGGTGAACTTTCTGTGTGTTGTGCTGCTAATATGAAGTTATATATCCTGCCTTTAGTTCTCATGAAGATTAACATAATCTTTTTCTGCCTGAAGATAAACAACCAACCTTGGCTTTCAAAAGGTTCTCTTTTCCAGTGAACTTTGTTATTCCTTATGGTTGGTAATATCACTATTGAATTTCATTATGTGGAAGAGTGCTTGTTTTATGGCAATTAGTGTCTTGTCTTAATACTGCAAAAGATGTACTGCCAGAAAATGTTGCAGATTTCTTTCCAAAAGGTGACATTTACACAAGGGAAATTATTCACTTCAGCAAGAGTTATAAAGCTCTTCAGAGCTGTATTCTTCAGTGCTACAAATTACAACAAAATGCATGGCAAAAAAGAAGAATAACAAACAAACACAGGAATACAAGCTGCACTTATGAACTTACACACAGTTTCAAATGCCCACTTCATAGTGTGATAGGATACTATTCAGTTATTTCTGGGCAGAGCTGCTGGAGGTATGGAGAATTATCACTAAGCCAACAAGCCATCTGTTCCACTGTTTAAGCCAGAGAATAAATGGTACATTATGTTTGGATCCCTACAACAAATGTGATACCTCTGGGATCTCTCTCAGTCCCCTTTAATAATTTCATCTGCATTTTGGATCTGAGAGGTGATTCCTCAGATAGTTCTGCTCATCCTGTGACTTGAGATGTTTAAGAAATATCTTGTTAGCCCAAAGTCCGTAAATATTGAATGGTCTGTCCACTGGGCCAGGCTGTAAGAGATGAAGCCTTGAGTCTAATAGGAAGAACAAATAAATAGCTGCATGCTTTCTTTTCCTTTCTGGCACTTTCTAAAGCTTTATAACTCTGCTGAGTTTGGCATTGAGCAGTTTGTGTTTGTTTTGATCATAACCTGTTGTGAGTAAAAACTAATTAAAGTTGACTCACTTACATGAAGGTAAATCTATTCTTTCCATATGCAACCCCCTTAAAACTCAGCTACAAAAGCATCCTACATCCCAATACACTTTTTAATGGAATCCAGAGCACCACAGCCTGCTTATTCATATACCCCTGCAGACCTGAGCTGTGAAAGGATCTGTGTAGGATCAGTTTGGTTTCAAGCAGCAGGGATGCAATACTGAGTCCTGAGGATCCTCAGGAGGGCTGAGTCTACAGACAGTATTGAGCTTTTCAGAGGACAGAAAATAAGATGCTAATCATTAAAGACAATGCAAGGTCTATTCTCAGGAGAGGATAATTAACTGCTCAGGTAAACAATGTAAAACAACATTGAAGCAGCAAGTCTGTAGAACAGGGTTTGGGAGTAAACTGCATAAAGTTGCTTTAAAAACAAGCATTATGCTGGGAAATTAGTGATGCAACTGCCAGATAGAGTTGCGTTAATCTCCAGTGAAGGAACATTCTGTGAAATACCCACTTCTCCCCTTTAGCAGGGCATACCTAAGCTCACTAAAGCTCTCTTATGAAGATGATGTATAACAAATGAAAAGGCAGGCCGGTATGAATGTCCATACAGCTAAATTAGTTGAATGATCTTTTTGTCAGAATGCACGGTTAATGAAACTAATATATTGTGACCCTGAATCAACATGGTACCCAACTCTATGCCCAAGCCTATGAGGAGATCCAATAACATTATGCTTATGTTTGCTGGTCTGCAATGGCAGGATTGCCACAGGTGTACACAGCAGGGGTGTGGAAGAATTCTCTTTCTGGAGCACGTTTGACCAATACTAAGAAGTAAAAGATAGAAAGGAGGCAGTGCTCTTTTTCTTCAGCTTCTGAAATCTAAAACCAAAATGATCCATAACATCAAGTATCTGCTGTCATTAGATGGACTGTTGACAGCCATTTTAATAATATAATTAGCTTTTTATTAAAAAATTACCATAGATGGTTTTGACACATAATGTCTGTCAATGAATGGAACACAAATAAAGTGTTGGGTTTTTTTTCCCTAGAATACCAAGGGAAATAAGTGAATTTTCAAAATAATTTTTTTTGTACCTTAAGTAAAAAGCCAAAGGATTTCTGCCCAAAAATAAAAAAGGAGAAGTGGAAATGCTTCTGGGACTCTATAGTTGTCACTTGTGCCACCTCTTTCACTGGTGATCTGGGTTTTTCATCTGGATTACAACTGCCAGTGCTTCATGGCCTCTCCTCTTCATGAACTGTCTGGTCCACTAAAATAGTGCAGACCTCCCCTTAATGGATAATGTGGACAAACAACAGTTCTGAGGAGGACCTGCATTTGCTATTATTTGAAGAATAATGAAACTCTCTCCAGAAGGAGGACAAATAGTAGAAAAAATGTATTTTAATTTAAAACCCCCCAAATATATTTTTGATAATTAGGCCTATACTACTGGTAGGAATTGAAGTGTTTGCTGCAGAAATCATTATAGGCATGGTTATATAAGCAAGAGGGACATGAGGGCACAGATTTGAACAATAGCATACTTCGTTTTCTCTCATTAGCTTTCTCAAAAGGAAAGAACAATCCAGGGGAAAAATAAGTATTTAGATACTCAAATAATCTTTGCTAATGCACCACAGAAGAGATTGTTGGGGAAAACTTGCTCACCACAGATTGAGAAGTGAAGTCTTGTCTGGCATGAAGAAACAAAGCAACATGCAAAACTAGGAGTGGAAGTAAAGACCATACCATCTCTCAACGTGGAGAAACAGGTGCTGAGAAAGGAGTGCTGCTCCAGGAGGAATGCTGCTGCTTGCTGTGTTTCCTGGTGCCTGCTTAGGAAGTGATGTGAGCATTTAAGGTGTGCACACAGCAGAATGTTAAGCAGCTGCAGGTCTACTTGTAGCAGAGTGTGACAGTGTTCACGTTGTGGTCACATTATGCTGTATTGGGTTTGTGTGGCAGGGTCTTGGTAGTGGGCGCTACAGGGGTGGCTTCTGTGAGAAGCTGCTAGAAGTTTTCCCTGTGTCTGCTGCTGGCCGAGGCCAAGCTAATCAGCAATGGTGGAAGCGCCTCTGTGATAACATATTTAAGAAGGAAAAAAACCCGGCTGCGGCTCAATAGCCAGAGAGAGAAGACAAGTGGGAGAATGTGAGAGAAAACAGTCCTGCAGACTCCAAGGTCAGTGAAAAAGTGGGGGAGGAGGTGCTCCAGGCTCCTGAGCAGAGATTCTCCTGCAGCCCGTGGTGAAGACCATGGTGAGGCAGGCTGTGCCCCTGTAGCCTGTGGAGGACCCCACACCGGAGCAGGTGGATGCCCAAAGGGAGGAGGCTGTGACCCCGTGGGAAGCCTGCGCCAGATCATGTTCCTGGCAAGACTTTGTGGGCTCATGGGGGAAGGAGCCCACGCTAAAGCAGGTTTGCTGGCAGAACTTGTGACCCCGTGGGGGACCCACACTGGAGAATTCTGCTCCTGAGGGACTGCACTCTGTGGAAATTACGGACCCATGAAGAACTGTAGCCCGTGGAAGGACTCATGTTGGAGGAGTTCATGGAGGACTGTCTGTTGTGAGAGGGACCCCATGCATGAGCAGGGGAAAGGGTCCTCTCCCTAGGAATAAGAAGCGGCAGAGGCAACATGTGATGAACTGATCCCAAGCCCCATTCCCAACCCCCTGCGCCGCTGAGGGGGAGTAGGTAGAAAACACTGGGAGTGAAGTTGACCTGAGGAAGAAGGGAGGGATGGGGGGAAGGTGTTTTAAGATTTGTCATTTTTTATCCTTTCCTTCTCTGATGTTGATTGGTAATAAATTTAATTAATTTCATCAAGTAGAGTCTGTTTTGCCCATGATGGTAACTGGCGAATGATCTCTCCCTGTCCTTATCTCGACCCATGAGCCCTTTGATTTACTTTTGTCTCCTCTGTCCGGTTAAAGAGGGGAGTGATAGAGTGGCTTTGGTGGGCCCTTGGCATCCAGCCAGGGTCAAACCACCACTTATGCACATATAGCTGAATGGCTGGACCAAACACTTCTCTGCCTGCTTTGCCCCCCACTGTGATTATATTTGTTTCAGACCCTACCAGGAAAGATGAGGCACTCACAAATTCTGCTGGACTCTACTGTCTTCATTTATTATGAGCTCATTTTTATCTACTAGGGACCATTCTGATCATACGATCACTCTGTTCGGCCACATACATTACTAGCTGCCTTTCACAGAGTACCTACGTGATTAAGGATTTTTTTTCTGTGATGAAGATTATGAATTCAGGGTATGAAGTAATGAATGCTTAAAAATAATGAACAAAATGCCACAGCATGTGGAGACTTTCTCACAGCATTGACTGCCAGCATAAAGCGCAATATGATTCTCATGGTTTAACGCTGGCTGGCAACTCAGCACCACCCAGCCTCTCACTCACTCCCCCCACAATAGGACGGGGGAGAGAATCTGAAGAGTAAAAGTGAGAAAATTTGTGGGTTGAGATAAAGACAGTTTAATAGGGAAAGCAAAAGCCACGCGTGCAAACAAAGCAAAGCAAGGAATTAATTCACTACTTCCCATCGGCAGGCAGATGTGCAGCCATCCCCAGGAAAGCAGGGCTCCATCACAGGTAACGGTGACTTGGGAAGACAAACGCAGTCACTCTGAATGTCTCCCCCTTCCTTCTTCTTCCTCCAGCTTATATACTGAGCATGACATCATATGGTCTGGAATAGCCCTTTGGCCAGTTTGGGTCAGCTGTCTTGGCTGTGTCCCCTCCCAGCTTCTTGTGCACCTGGCAGAGCTGAGAAGTCTTTGGCCAGTCTAAGCACTACTTAGCAACAATCAAAGACATCAGTGTGTTGTCAACAATCTTTCAGTACTAAATCCAAAACAAAGCACTATGCAAGCCACTATGAAGAAAATTAACTCTATCCCAGCTGAAACCAAGATAGTGATGACTGCTAGGGATGCACATCTAACACTGCTTTTGCAGAATCACTATTGATGTCTTCCATGGGCCTCTTCAAATGTCATCTGACTTTTCTTAGGCATTTATTTTAAGGTTGTATTGGGTCGAGCAGCATAGAGATGTGCTTTCTATTGGTATGTAGAAAGAGGTTGATAACACACCAGTGTTTTGGCTACTGCTGAGCAGTGCTGGAACAGCATCAAGGCTGTGTCTCCAATAATCCCCCCACCCCCACCAGTGGTCTGGAAGGGGGCAAGATCTTGGGAGGAGACGTAGCCAAGACAGCTGAACCAAACCAACCAAAAGGATATTCCATACCATGTGATGTCAGCTTAGATATAAAAACTAAGGGAAAAGGAAGAGGAGGGGGGACATTCGTCTTTTGCAACGTTTTGTCTTTGGGAAGGAACAACTATGTATACTGAAGCCCTACTTCCCAGGAAGTGGCTGGACATCGCCTGCTAATGGGAAGTAGAGAATAAAATCGTGTTTTCTTTCCTTTTGCTACTGCATGCAGCCTTTGCTTTTGCTTTTTTTTCTTTATTAAACTGCCTTTATCTCGACCCACGAGCTCTTTGATTTACTTTTTCTCTCCTCTGTCCGGTTAGAGGGGAGTGACAGAGAAGCTTTGGTGGGCCCCTGGCATCCAGCCAGGGTCAAACCACCACAAAGGTATTTGCCTCCATTCCATGCCTGCTGTTCCTTGCTGGTGAGAAAGGATGAGCATTCGGAACTGGGAGGTGCTGAGTTCTGCAGATCAAAGATGAGTTTTTTGTTACCTTCCTAAACAGGCATTTGGACAAGGGGTTTGAATTTTGGAGGTGCTTATTTGCCTGGTAAGTCTCCATGCTTTTGTGCTGGAGTTCTTCCAGTTCTGCATCTCAGGTCACATATTTAGGAGCCTAAATATAGTTGCTAATTCCAAGTGTAAGCTCTCCTTTAGACAGTGTGGACCAACGTCTACTGAATTTCCACATTCCTTTCCATTAAAGGTCATACTCAAATCCTTTTAGGAATTATAATGAGTCAGAATGTGGAAGATGTGCAACACAGAAACTTGAAGGTCTTATATCTGTCCAATTTGTTACTTTTAACAGCTTGAAATGCTTTTTCCCAGCAACAAAGTTCCAACTCCACAAGTAAACAAAGCAATAAATGTCTCTGGTATGTACATTTTTCTCCCATCCTAAACAAATAAGAATGCTTACATTTTTATTGTGGTGTCTCCATTCATATGACTCTCTTAATGGATGGAAACTGAGCACCTGCTTGTGGCATGAAACATTGCTAAGATCCTTTAGTGAAATTATTGTGATGAATCACCATTGTCAATGCTTTCTGAATGAGACAAATCCCAAACTAATCTGCTATCTGCAATTCAAATGTAATGGGCTCATGGATCATAAATTTTCTGCAGGGAAATATGCCTCCATTCTGTATCAGTCAATAAACAAAATTGTTATTCATACTTTCCTGCACAGGGGCTGAGATGGAGGATATAATCAGAAGGTGAGTGAGTAATTGGACAGAATGTAAAAGGCACTGTGTATGTTTGGATTCAAATTGATTTCAGGACTGTATCTGTTATTTACATGTGACAGAAAGCATTATGCTCAGTATCTGCACCATGTAAGCTCTTCAAGTCAATACTCTAACTTGTTCAATGTGTATTCTGGAAATGATCCAAGTTATGAATATCAGTCCCACAAAAATGTGATACAATGGGCATAAGTGGATCTTAACTGGAAAAATGGAGCAAGCAGCAAATATCTTCTTAGGCTGTAATAAGTTAATGGTGTCAGTATGAGTGAAGAACTTTAGCCAACCAGAGAGCAGACAAACTGAATGTCATCATGCTCTAAATAAATTGCACTTCAGCCCAAAGTCATAAACATCAGTTGGACACATCAAATGGATGGGGCACTCCAGAGGGCAAAGAGCTGTGGTTGTTTTCTCTGAAAGTTGGTTTTGCTCCACATTTTTCTCTACAAACCTACCTTTTTTCCCTAACTCAATCCTAGAAGATTATTTGGCCCATGATATATTTTTGTGATGTGATCCCAAATTCCTTCTACTGAATACTGGTTACTTTCAAGCTCTACGAGTGGTTTTCTTTCATGATCTGTGCCTGTAGGGAGTCAATTGTCTATCACAAACATCTGTGACAGAACTAAAGCAGGGGGTAGCATCTGTCATGGAAACAAAAGACAAGAATTTAGCAAGGCTGCACAGTTTGTATAGTGTGTATGAAAATCAGGAAGAGCTGGAGCTGTAAGAGGTTCTGAACAGAGCTTGAGGACGGGCAATATGAGCTTATAGTCCAAAACCTGAATAAATCTCTGCTAGGATCAATGTATGTCTTCCTCTGAAGAATAGTGTCAGAGGCAGAGTGCCAGGTTGGATTGTAGCTGGTTATATTCAGTGTTACATGGCTTTTGTTCCAGTGTGACAGAAAGGAACATTTGAAAGAGCGGAACAGGAAAAGAAAGATTTTTTAAAGTAATTAAAAGGGATGAACATGTAGGTCTCAGAAGAACAAATGTTAAAAGTAGGATGGTGTGATTTCTTCTCTGTCTCTCTGACTTTCTGAATAAATGCAGTAAGTTCTCAGATACTTTTTCTCTGAACTGGGACATTTACAAGCAAAATTTGAGGTCTGAAAGGCCTGGCTTGCTTCTTGATCCTTTAGGCATTGCGTTCAGCAGCAGATGTTCTGCAGGTTTGAATATGTGTTTGATGAATCACGAGATCCATTGTTTTTTCATTCCCAAGCAGAATGGATTCAACTATTAAGATGCACAAGTGCCATCATCAGAGCAGTTGTATAAACAGATGCTATGTTATGCTGCTGCACTGGGTGTCAAATTGCAGTTATTTTTGCTAATGGCTTGAAAAACTAGTCTGCTTTTTTTTGTGCTGTCCCCATGAAACCCAAATTGTTGGATGGAAGATGGAATTATCTATCAATCTTCCCTCCCACTTTTTCAGGTATCACCATCTCATGCAGAAGTCTGGGCAAACTGTCTTCAATATCTCCACTTCTGGGATGAGACCGCTAACGTGAGTTTTCTCCATATTATTAATTTTATTTTCCTGTCATTTCACAGCATTGCTTCTTGAAGAAACAACATCTTCGTGTAGTTTTTCCTTCCCAATGTTGGGAAATTCATGGGAGCGGAGGTCAGGGAGTGATGCTTCTGTCAAGACTGTCCCTCTGTGCAGACCTCTTGTCCTATTCAACCTACGCCTCTATTAAATTATTGGGAAAAACCACGATGGCATCCATGACTGAAATGGCTGTGAGTATTTCATACCACTAATAACGGACCTTCTCGTTAAAACTGTGGCAAAGTTGACACATCATCACAACTGAGATGAGTTAAGGTGTCCCACAACTTTCTGACATAGAAATAAGACACAACCCCTTGAAAAATAGACCGCTTTACTTTAAAGGCTGTTTTGGGGAATTCCTGTAGAAAATCACATCCTTTTCTCCAAAAGGTACATTTCAACCACACCATTCACTGATCATGTTTCAGGGAATTGTTCATGTGGGTTCTTAATAACAATTTTATCATAAAGTCATAGAATGCTTTGGGTTAGAAGGGACCTTTAGAGGTCATCTAGTCCAACCCTGCTGTAGTGAGCAGGGACATCTTTAACTAGATTGGGTTGCTCAGAGCCCCATCCAACCTGACCTTGATTTTTTCTAGGGATGGGGCCTCCACTACTTCTCTGGGCAACCCGTTCCAGTGTTTCACCAACCTTATTGTAAAATATTTCTTCCTTATATCCAGTCTAAATCTACCCTCCTTTGGTTTAAAACCATTTCCCCTTGTGTAAATTTTGATGCATTTCATCACACCCTGGGTTTAGAAATCAGTTCAAAAATCCTTTTTCTGTACAACTGAAATAAGATTTAATTTGGAAGCATTGCCTTAACATGATCATTAGTTAGCATGTTTCCTCAGTTTGTCCAAGTCTATTTACACAGGAAAAATGTTGTCTTTCTTTACAACAGCTGACATGGAAATTGACCTAAGTCTCATAAACCTCAGGAAATTAAAAAACAACACTAGTTGAAGTTAGAATATTAGAACGTTTTCTGATATAAAAATCTTTGGTATATCTACACATTCCAACAAAATTCTTAGTAAACAAACAAATAGTCATATGCAACCTCTTGTCACATTTCAGCTTCCCAGTTAAGCTCCCAGTTTCCTGAGAAGTCAACATTTTGTTTAGGAGAAGTGGTTGAGTCAGATTAAAGTGTTTGCTGAAATCAAAATATGAAAATGGTTGTTTGACCGTAGTGTATACCATGAAATTAACCCCATTTTTAGTTTTTCCTTTTTGTCATAGTGTGCTTTTTCTCTTCTTTTCTCTTCTTTTTCTTCCCATTTTTACCCAAATCTAATTAAATTTTAATTTGAACTTGGGCATTCCTTTGCTAAAGTTGTAAAATAATTTCTAATATCTGGAAGACATTTTAAGATATAATAAACATGTGGTAAAGGATCTGAACAGATCCAGTTATCCGAGACTGACAAAATACAATAAGTCCTTTAATTCTGAACCACTTCAGAGACTGGAAACAAGTGATGTAAACTTTTTTTTTTAATATATACAATCTTCAAGATTAACTGTTGGTTTCTCTCTGGTAATTGGTCCACAAACCTGCAGAATAACAAATGTGGATGAGGAATTAAACTAGAAACAAATATTCTTGCTTGTTTTCTATTAATTTGCAGACTATCACAAAACAATGCTAATGTTATAATTTTGAGTGCAAATGATATGCTATCGGAGTCCAAACCATTTAGATTGCTGTATACTTTTAAATTACATGAATATTCCCCAAAGCAGTGTCATTACAATCTTGAAAATAATAAAGCAGATAATAGATGCTTCCCCTTTTATCATCCAACTCTCAGAAACATTCTGATATTTCCAAACCTTGTGGTGTCACTAATTGTAGACAACTGCCACTTTCGCCCATCCTCATACTTCCCTTCTGATGTGGGCAGTGCACATGCTTGCAGTCCTGCCAAGCTGTATCATTTTAGCCATCTGTGAATCTTGGATAATTATTTTGTTTAACACAGTGTTACAATCAGATGACTTATAAATATACCGTGAATAATACTACAATGTCATTTCTGTGGCAGCCACTTTACTATTTCTATACAGTAAAAAAGTTTCAAAGCTTGAGGGTTTGGTGGGTTTTTTTTCACCTTAAGTAGGTATAAACTGCAGTAAACCCTACAGGATTTTTATTCATTCCTTCACTCATTCTAACAAGTGTAAAGAACTTAGGATATGTACCTGGTCTCACTGAGGGATTGTTTCCACAACACTAACTGCTTTAATTGTGGCAGTAATTTAATTTAATTTTTGAAAGACATAACTCAGTCAACTATAAATACATATAATTGAGACATCAACGTCAGGTCACACCCACTCTGCTCTGTTTGTCATGTCTGCTGGATCACCAGGTTCTAGGTGATGTGCCTGACATAGCAGATATTTATTCTATGGTAAAAAGTTGAGATAAAATTGTACTTATCTGCCTTTCTTGTAATTTCCTCTTCTTTTTTCATCTCCACAAGCCAGATTCTTCTGTCTTCAGACTTCAGACACTGCTTGATCTTATGGGACCTCCACTTCATGATTTTTATGAGACCCAAGGTTTTCAAACTCTCTCTCAGCCCTTGTCTCACTTTCAGAGGAAGCTTGTTTCCCTTGCTATTTACACTGCACAGCTCTTTACACAGAAAGACACCCTCTTTCTGAAGTCCTCTCCATGGGTCAGAAGACATTTGCAGCCTGGTGCACTCAAACCTGCTGTGTTTCTGCCCCCTTTATAGGCTGCTGAGTCCTGGAAAGGCTGAAGACTAAATTTCTGTGTAACACCCCTGCTTCTAATGCCCTCTGCACTGCAGGAATCGTAGGACAATAGCCAGAACATGCAGCCTGTTCAGGTTGGGCATTAGGAAAGCTTCTTTCTCAGGAGGGTGGTGGAGCAGGTTACCAGAGAGATGGAAACTATCTCCATTGGTATGGTTTTCAGACTTCATTTAGGCAAAGTCACATATGCTCTGATCTGGTGGTGGCAATACTGGGAGATGGGACCAGAGAGGTCTGGAGACTCCATCCAGCCATCTTTGACTGTCAGACTCTATTTCTACTTTATTCTCACATGGGTGTCCTTTTCCTCGTTTCCCAGATCCTTATTCTGCAATGTGATAATGAGCTCATGACCAGTGAGGCAACCTGAATGACACCAGTGATTCTACAGGTCTGAAGGATCTCCTCCTGCTTTGTCTTCCTGCAGCAGTAAGGGTCAGCCAAGCACACAAGGTATGTTTTGTGCCACTGATTTTCCTTTTGTTCTCTTCCTATGTCAGTTTGTCCAATTTTGCCTTCAGAGACACAGAATTTGACTTAATGTGAAGAAATAAAAAGTGTTCCAGACTGTCTCTTGTTTGTTTGCTTTCCCCTTTAAAACAGAGCTGGAGCCATCTAAGAGGATGCCAGTGGAAGAGAATGGATGAGAGTAAAATGGGAATGAACCATATGAAATGTCTCTACAGCTAATGAAAAAGGAAAAAAACTATCAGTAAAAGTGGAAACCCTGCTGACTGCTTTTTTTACATTATGGATCTTTTTGTCCTTTTTTTTTTTAATCTTTTATGTTACTGTAATTAAGAACTAAAAAGATTTCTTGAGACGCTGCTTCCATGGAATCTGCAAGCAATACCTTGACATAACACCCTGGTTCACAGTGCAATAGCTAATGGCAAAAGAGAGAACAAAGCTTCTGCTTACATCTCACCTGTAATCTTTTGTGTTCCTCTCCCCGCTTTTGCAACTCACCATTAACCAGAACTTTTCTCCTGCATAGAAGCAGAGAACCTGCATGGAGCTGGGAAAGAAGGAAGAGGTTAAAGCATGGTGGCTTCACATTTCAGCTCTTTGTGTGACCGGATGGTTTGAAGGATCAACAGGACAGGAGGGCCCTGTTCTGATGCACAGCTGGGCACCCATAGCCACTAGTTGAAGATAAAGGCTAAACCAGCTATACTGGGGCAGACTAAATGTCTGCCCAGCCCAGTGCCCAGCAGAGACTGCTGAAGATTAGATCGTACAGGTAGATCTTTCCTACAGCTAGCAGTTAGATGTTGAAAAACTTGCCAAGCCAGGTGTGTTCACCTAGGCGTCTCAGTGTAATTGCCACTGAGACTTCATGCACGTGCCTGTTAGAGCTGTTAGTCTGTTAGAGCCAGAGACAGGTTAGGTAGGTACATGTTAGGGCATTTATTATTTTCCACTTGCAATTTTGTCTCAAACTTCGTAGCCAGCTTTCCAAGATTGCAGGAGAGCTTGATGGTAGCTCCCACATTTACCCATACGGAAATACGCTCAAGCTTCCATCTTGGGTGAGATGCTGTGCAAAGTAAGATGCTATCCCTAAGAAGAGGTTAAAAGTTGAATGGGCCAACAGAGACGGAGGCAGTGGAGGACTTAGCAAAACAGGACGCAAATTGCCTAGTTCAATGTCCAAGACACTAACTCACATCGCATCCTCAGTGGCAAATCAGAAAAATGTGGGAACAGGCTTCCAGTAAGTGCTTAGCTCTGTTCTTCACACAGCAGGCTACATTGTTATTGGAGAGAATCAAAACAACAAGCAGCCTGAGACAACTCCCCCAGCACGCAGTAGCATCCTGTCTCCCTGCAACATGACAGTCGTTTGCATTGTGATGTGCTGAACAACAAACCAACTTCATTAACAGGGTTTTACATTTTTTAAGCTACTTGGAAGGATTTCTTTCTCATGTTATTATATCAGTTGTGTTCATCAAAAGAATGGTGAGGAAACATTGGGGATAGTTTTCTGATTCTGAACTCTTAAGGTGGTTTAGACTTTTTATGAATCATTTAAGCTTCACTGTCTTTATTCTGACAGCCATTTATATGTGTTCTAAAAACTAGTAAAAGGGTACTTCATATTACAGTCAGTTTACTAAAAGAAAACTGTCTGAAAGTGATGATTTAGATACAACCTACACATAGCACTCCTTTCTCTGTAAAAATATGTAGGGGAACATATGGGTCGTAACTGTTGTCTGAATTTTGCACAGCAGCTTTTAATCATGGTGTTAAAAAAACCCCAAACCTGCTGTGGGTTTTTATTTATTTACTATTTTATTCTTTAAGCCTATGGAAAGGACACAGAATCCACACCGTAAAACATGTTTGTGGTAATGAGGCACACCCAATATCAAGCCACCATTTCAGTCCACACCTCACGGTCCAGATCAACAGGGTCCATGGTCTGGCAACAGGCATGGCTGTGGCTACCGTGGAGACCCAGCCTGCTAAAACACAGTTTGGGGCATGAGGACAGGCCCAGGACTGACCTTAATGGAGCCCCTGTGCTCATGGGCAGGGAGTGGATGGAGGCCCTAGGTGAGGCTGCTCATGGAATTTAAGAGCCATCAGCACAGTCAGGGCCCAGATACTTGTGAATGTACTTTCCAAAGAGCACTCAAGAGAAGAATTAATTCATATTCAAGGACAGTAATCTATTTTACTGAAAATCAGACCCATAAGTAACATGTATTAGTTCTACAGACTCAGCTGTAAACAGCAACTAACACATAATCAACGAACGCTATTCTAATAGGGAACATCAGGATGTAAGTGTTGCTATATATTAGTTCTATTTTCTCTAAGTACTTCTACCAAATCAGTATTTATAAAGAGGCAAGGTAAATTCTCAAATACTATACAAGACAATTCTTTTTGCACTCTATCTCCACCAGAAATAATGATTGAATACAAACATGCCATTATATCAATAGTTTTCCCTATGGGTGAAGCAACTAATGGCAATTAATATTTAATTTGTAGTGGATTTTCAGTTTGCATTAAGCTTTCTTTGTGCTACTTGTGTTTCAGTGGAGGTGTGGCTTTAGGGTTTGTTTTATTTTGTTGATACAGAACGGCGACCAGACAACTCTTAAGCAGTATTCCATGGAGAAGTTTAGCATCCCCTGGTGGGACAATAGCTTGCAGGGTTTGAAGGCTGTTGCCCTGCTCTCAGGAAATTAAGTAAGATTCTTTGTGTTCTGGCTAATTTGGTCTGACAGATGGTGAAATTATGCCTAAATCCATTGATTAACATCTTCTAACTGCCCAAATAAGCTAGCAATGGAAGGTAGGTAACAACCAGGGACTAACATTACTCCCAGAAAAGGGTAGGGATCACAAACAGAGCCCAAAATAAGAGCCCCAGGTAATTGCTCTTAGTTCAATTCCTCACATGTTTTGTGAGATGCAGAAAGCAGTACCCAATCTTGTTCCTCAGGGTGGGCCATCTATTGGTCAGGACAAAGCCCCTTTCCAGCTGGGAATGTTACACTAATGAATAGATTTGTAGTGGAGTATTACAATTGCTTAGCATGACTACTATCTGTCTGCTTCTGCTCACAGGTATTTTTTAAAATCCACCCAGGGGATGATGTTCTTGGTTCCTCCAAACTTTGATCACATGAGAGTCAATTAAATAATCCTGCTTTTGGCAGTGTTAAATTTATCCTGATCATGAGTGGGGCCATGTCGCCATATGCCACTGGCATGTAAGCCAGTGAAGTGCAACTTCATTCACCTTAAGGGTGCTCAATACTGTAGGTACTCTGGTGACCATGCTGTCATGTAGAACAACCTGGCCACCGACTTCCCCACAGGGAGGGATCTTGATGGGGGAGATAGACAGTGAAGGAACAGCTGGGTATGAGTTGTGAAATGCGACACATGAGATGTGAGATGTGAGCTGGATGGGAGATGTGAGAAAGCAGTTGGAGAGCATGGAGCTCTACCTGGGGATGGATGAAGAGCCACCTGAGAGCTTATGGGCTAGGATTAAAGAGACGACAGATAAAAGTGACATTATAGTGGGTGTCCACTATAGGCCACCTGACCAGGAAGAACAAGCAGATGAGGCTCTCTACAGATAGATAAAAGAAACCTCATGTTCACATCACTCCTGTCCTCAAGAAGGGCAAGAAGGACCCAGGGAATTACAAGCCAGTCAGTCTCGCCTTGATCCCTGGGAAGGTGGTGGAGCAGCTAATCCTGGGAACAATTTTGAGGCCCGTAAAGGACATGAAAATTATCAGGAGCAGTAGGCATGGCTTCACCAAGGGGAAGTCATGCTTGACCAACTTGATAAACTTCTAGGATGAAATGACTGGCCTGGTAGATGAGAGGAGAACAGTAGATATTGTCTACCTGGACTTTAGTAAGGCTTTTGACACTGTCTGCCATTAGGGCCTCACAGACAAGCTGTTGATGTATGGGCTCGATAAGCAGAGTGAGGTGGGTTGAAAACAGGCCGAATGGCTGGAGCCAGAGGATGACAATCAGTGGCACAAAGTCTGGTTGGAAGCCAGTAACTAGTGGTGTACTAGGTCCAGACCTGTTTAACACCTTCATTAGTGACAGGGCAGAGTGTATCCTTGTCAGATTTGCTGACGACACAAAACTATTTAAAACCAACCCATGTCAATACAGAAGAGCCTTCTCAGAGGCAGCTACATGGTGGATTCCAGTCATCTCATCTTAGGCACCTGCAGTATAGAATTGTCTCCCTAAGCTTGCTTCCAATTTTGTGCATAGTTCAGAAAACTTCCAGCATGAGAATCACCTAATTGTGATGGAATGTCTGAAGTTAGAGCAGAGAGTGACAATTTCTCTCCATGTTTAAGAAGGGATGTGGAGCCTAGGCTCAGATGGAAACCCTTATCTTGTGAAACAAGAATTCTATCCTCACCTATGCCCCCCCTGCCCTACAGACCACAGTATTGGCCAAGGGACACAGTTGTGATTCAAACCAAGACTTGGAATCACACAGCACCAGAACCAGGCTGACTGGCTGGGTAGATGAGGGGAGAGCAGTGGATGATGTCTACCTTGACTTCAGCAAGGCTTTTGACACTGTCTCCTATAACATCCTCATAGGGAAGTTCAGGAAGTGTGGGCTGGATGAGTGGACAGTGAGGTGGACTGGGAACTGGCTGAATGACAGGGCTCAGAGGGTTCTGATCGGCAGGGCAAAGTCTAGTTGGAGGTTGGTAGCTAGTAGAGTTCCCCAGGAACTC